>APFE030325863.1:0-11107 GCA_000404065.3 Pinus taeda
GTTGGATGACTCTGCAAGGCCATTACCTTGAGGTTAGTATGGAGTTGAATGATGTAACAAAATCTGATATTTCTGGCAAAAGTCAATCATTTTAACACTAGAAAAAGCTATTGCATTATCAGTAACAATTTGAGTTGGGCAACCAAATCTAGATAAGATATTCTCCTCAATAAACTTAATTACTACTGAATCAATAACATTTCTGACTGCAATTGCTTCCACCCATTTAGTAAAGTAGTATGTTGTAGTGAGGATCCATCTATGTTGATTACTTGAAGTGGGGTGAATCTCTCCATCAAAATATAATCCCCATTGAGAAAAAGGTGCTGAAACTACTGATGGAACGAGTGGAAGAGCTACTATTTTTTGTTTACCAACAAACATTTGATAAGGAAAATAACTTCTGACCTTTGACCCTACTTGTAAGAACAATGTGGGCCAATAAAATCCTCCCCTCAGAATCTTGTATGTTGTTTCTCTCCAAGCGTAATTTCCCCCACAAAATCTTGTATGAAACTAATCAATGATTCCTTCAGTTTCTAATTCCATTAAACGTAATAAAAAAATATTCAGTGGATCTTTCTAGTATAAATTTGCATTTATAATGCAGTACTTGATGATTTTAGCTTAAGGGTTTTACACTGGGTGTTGGAGAATGATGCTGGACACTCAAAATGGATCAAGAAATTTAAAGTATCTTGATACCAGTTTGACAACAATAATCTTTCATCAATGTGTATAGGACTGATCTGCTCTGAAGGTAGAAATTCTTGTGGATTCTCTCCTTTAGGATGAAGGGAAGGTTCTTGTGGATTCTTCCCTTCTGCAAGGATAGAAGGTTCATGTGGATTCTTCCCTTGTACAAGGAGGGAAGGTTCTTGTGTATTATTCCCATGTATTTCTAAAACAGAATTGATTCCAAGTACTTTGCAGTTAGATTCAGCTAGAAGCTTGGCTAATCCTTGACCTTTTACTAGCTTGGTAGTCTTGATAGTTAGATAAAACTCCAGAATTTGAGTGATCCATCTACCTCTTTTCCCATCAATGTCTGGTTGGGTTAGGAAAATTTTCATAGCACTATTAGGGATATAAGCAGTAATAGGTGAATGTAGGACATACATTCTGAATGATTTCAAGGCCTGAATGAGGGCATAGGCTCGCTTCTCAATGATTTCATACTTAAGCTCAACATCTCTCATAACCTTGCTGAAAAAGGCTATGGGTTGGTCATGGGAATATTCATTTTTTTATAATAGAATAGCAACAAGGGTTGTTTCAGAGGCAAAAGAGAAAATACTAAATGGCTTAGTGATGCAGGAGCATCATCTCCGAAAAACACCTTGTATTTTAGTTAAGCTAGGGGGTTTCATGTTTTGAAGAAATATTAAAATTTCAAGTAAATATTAATATTATTTTGAGTGATTAATTAATTATTTGTTAAAAATTGTAAATGTGAGAGAAATTAGTTTCTAGATTATTTAGAATTAATGAGGGAGCCTAAGTTGGAATTAGTTTCTGGGTATTGCAAACCTAGCCGTACGTCACTTAGTATAGTGAGGGCTGGCTAAGGTGGGTCCAATTTATGTATTTGTCCTCATAGCTTCCAACAAGGTAGTACTTCTTGTTGATGGCATCCTGGAATGAATTCCAAGTGGGTGCGTCTGAAAGTAGTGAGGGTGTACTCTCATCCTTCTTCTCACAGTAGGTTTCCCACTAGTCCTTGACGTGGGGGGCGACTTTGAGAAGTGCATAAGTAATCTTTTCCCAGCTGGAAAAATCATGAATAGAAAAATATCCTTCTCTAAGATTTAACCATTTATCTATGATGTACGCATCTATCTGACCTTCAATAATGGGGATGTCAAAATTAACTTGTCTTTGAAAGAGTGTGGTACTTCCAGAGTGGCTACTGGAAGAAGGTGCGTCGCCTTTGGGTAGTCCCTGAAGGATTTTAGAAAAGTTGACCATCATCGCATTCCTTTATCACTCGTGGGCTTCCTCGTGCAAGATTTTGAAAGGATCTGTTGGCCTCTCATCTTTATTATCTTCTGCCATGGGAGGCCGTCGAGATTTTCAAAGCTGGTCTTGCAAAGGTTCGATGAGTTTATGACCTAACTCCTTATATCCCAACCTCATTGGGGACATGCAAAGAAAAGTAGATAAAGAGCAGAACACTCTAATACCACTAATTTGAACTTAAATAAGAATGCAACAAACGATAGATATAACCATAAATACAGAGACACAACAAAAATAACACTTCATTTCATTAATATCAAATATTAAAATATGCTTACAAACAAAATGGAAATAAACTAGCTAAGGCGATTGTAGCTTATCTCTTAGAAGATATGTGCTAGCTGCATGCCTATGAATTGTGTTATAATGAGGCTCGAAGGCCTATTTGTTATTGACAAACAATGAAAAACCCTAAACATCGAAAAAATTAACCCTAGGATATGAAGCACCAAAACTATGGGCCCTATTTGAGTAAATTGGTACATCAACTTCACGGGTTGTAACTTTGGCATACAATCTCCTTTTGATGCACACAATACCTCGTTAGAAATATCTGGGCCTGGTTTGGGTAAATTGGTACATAAAATTCACGGATTGTAACTTTGGCGTATGATCTCCTTTTGATGTGCACAATACCTCATTAGAAATATCTATCTGAGGACTACAACTTTTGAATGAAATCATGAGTCCTTAACTCATGTTTTCATGGTTTTCCCAAAAAATGTCTTTTAAGGCCTCAAAATGTTTACGGAAGTTTCGGACCCTAAAAAACTACCAAAATAGTAAATTATGCAACAATTAAGGAAACTGAAAAATTGAAAGAGACAATGTTGGGTTCCAAGTGGAATAGGAGGGTTGCCCCCAATATCCACCTGGATCAAAGTCAAGAAGGATTACTCAGAGATTATATGACGGTTACGATCATGTACAAGAACCTATTACTTCAATTACAGCAAATATTTCTCATAAGTTATTTGCTAGCTATGTTGCACTAAATTGTTCGATTGATGAGCCCTCTATTTTTACAGAAGATGGGTTGAGTGGTGTTGTGATGGAGGGGAGTGATACTTGGGAGACAAGCTTTGGAGGGATTGGTTATTGATTCCAATACTACAATAGAGTTGGATTTGCAGCCTATAAGTGAAGTTGACGCATTGGATTTGCATTCCAATAGATTGGAAGAAAGTGGTGAGCATTGGTGAAGTTTGATGAGGATAAGTGGTCTTCAAGATCACATGTATATCCTTTAGTGATTGGAGGAAATGAAAGGTTTTTTTTCTTGAATTTGATCCAAATATAAAGTAATATCTCAAATCTAATTTTGAGTGAACAGAGGAAAGGGAAGGGTATCATTCTTACCCTCTACTTCAGCTCGCTAGAAGTTTAGATGGCTTGCTTAGTGATTACAAGATGGATACAAGCATGTTCATGTGCCAAAGAAATTAGTAACTTAAGTATTTTTTATAAGCTACTTAATAGACATGTTGCACTAACTTATTGCACTAACTTATTCAATCAATGAAAGTTCCAGAGATTCCATTTCTTGGAAAGAGGGAGTGCTATCTTTTTGTTTCTTTGAAAGTATTTTCACCTATCTATGGGAGTACATGTTGTGATCATGAAGGCTTGCAATACCCTATCGCCTTTGTATTATTTTTGTTGAATTACTTGGTGTGATGATGAAGACATGCTTCTGGAGGTCAGTGTTAGCACACATGAGGGAAATATTTTGGGTATTACAGGCCTAGCCGTACGTCACTTAGTATAGTCAGGGCTGGCTAAGTTGGGTCCAATTTATGTATTTGTCCTCATAGCTTCCAACAAGGTAGTACTTCTTCTTGATGGCATCCTGGAATGAATTCCAAGTGGGTGCGTCTGAAAGTAGTGAGGGTGTACTTTCATCCTTCTTCTCACAGTAGGTTTCCCACTAGTCCTTGACGTGGGGGGCGACTTTGAGAAGTGCATAAGTAATCTTTTCCCACTTGGAGAAATCATGAATAGAAAAATATCCTTCTCTAAGATTTAACCATTTATCTACGATGTACGCATCTATCTGACCTTCAATAATGGGGATGTCAAATTTAACTTGTATTTGAAAGAGTGTGGTACTTCCAGAGTGGCTACTGGAAGAAGGTGCGTCGCCTTAGTCACATCTATAATCTTTTTCTCTATTCTGCATCTCTTTCCTCATGCCTATACTCCTTCCTAATCTAAGGTTATCTACAACCCTTCTACTCTGCTTCAAATCTCAATTTCTTCTTCTTACACACAATGACTTTTGTTCACTCTCATTTCAATTGTATAAATAAATTTTCTATTTTATGTATTTATAGTTTGCAACCTACTTTACCATGGGTGTTGATCCATGGTATTTACCCATGGAAACACTTCACCTTACTGTATCAAATTTTTTTCCTTCACGATATGAGAATTTGAGCCTCTTCATATTCACGTTTTTACATTTCTAGCATCCCTTTGATCTGTACAATTCATGCTTCAATCAATCCTCCTATTTATAAACATAACATATTCATATTTGTTTTCTAGTGGATCTTAATAATCTCAACATTTAAGTGAAATTTGGTGTCCAAATGCCAAATTTTATCCAATTTTATCCCATTATTTTCATGCTCTCTAGAACATATGACCATAGGTCAAAATCGAGTTCTTAAGCTTAACTTGGTGCTTAAGACTAAACCTATGCAATTTTCCCAGTGTTCAATATCCAATAATTTCGAAGATGCACCCAATGACCCATTCAAATCAACAATGGAGAAGTCACTTCCCCCACGAATATATGAACATTAAAAAGAGGGTGAGAGGAGTGGGGATCCCTAGTTTGTCCTATGTGAAATTAAATATCCCCACTATTTTAAAGTGTGCCCTGTGATCTAGTGATCTACTAAAATCTAATGACAAAGAAGTCACTTCAACCCTCCCTCCTCCCACACCTGTCCACACTTTAACAAGTGAGGGGAGGGCGGGGGTTGAAGGTTTTGTCCCATGCAATTTACTTTTGTGAAATGTGGTTCCAAATGAGGTTAATTCGGTCCACTACATGCAACCACTACTATGCACCCGTGGCTTATGGATGATGGGCTATGTCTTTTCCACGTCATTTCCAAGTAATTGTCTGCCACTTGTCATGCCACATCACCACCATGTAACTTACACGTGTTACTTGAAAAAGGGTCACTTGGCCACCCAAAAATGCCAAATTCACATATCATGTGTCATGACCATAGGGTGCCACATCATCATCTACCACCTTTCTCTGCCAAGTCACCTTTCCATGTCATCTAGGGTCCACATCTTTATTGAAAGCCATTACCTCAAACTCAAGAATTTTCTTCATTATTGAAGAGTCAGAATAATTTCCATATACCAATGGAAGCTCTCTTAGATAGCTATGCAACCAAACAATTTTCATGTGCATTTGAACAAGTTACTTGCAAACAAAGTGCCTTCTAAGATGGACTACTGAACAAACAACCAAGTCATCATGAGCTTAGCACATTTTTAATAGAAACAATCAAGACATCAATAACAACATAAGCATCATGCATGAAAATTCAACAAGATCACCCTAAACTTGATATCACTTGACATCACTGGCTAGACTTGACAACAATGACAACATACTCAACAGTCTACCCTTTTGGTATTGATGGAAACACAACCTAACATTACTAGTCATTGATGGCTTTTTGGCTTAAATCCCTAAGTTAGACTGATGAAACTACCATTGTTTTCTCACTCCCTTTTCTTTTGAAGTGCCAATGAATTATCATTCTCCTCTTGGCTTTGAGGTGCTAATAGATGATCATTATTCCCCTTTGAAACCAATGGGAAATGGATTTAACTACTCCCACTTTGATGATTCTTCCCCTAAAGGGGTTTAGCTTCTCATTTTCCCAAATGAGGTTGACACCAAGCATAAACATCTTGCCTATGAATTATGGTCCAAACACCACCTTACTTCTGTTTTTGTTCACTTGTATCAAGAGATACCGATAATTATTCCAATAGCCAAACGGTACCCCCACTTTTATATATTGGGCTATTGGCTCTAATTTTTTCTAAAATAACGTTAGGTCCCTGAAATACTAGTGTAGACCCTTATTGTTATTACTGGAACCCCCTTATTGTATTGTTGTTATTATTGTGCTCCACAGAATCCCACTATTGTTATTGTTGTGCCCTTACAATATTATTGTTATGTAGGTGGTGGGCTCCAGTATTGCAGCAATAATGCTGCAACTCCTGGGACTCCCTTCTTTACTTTTATCAACCCGATCGTTCGTAACAAACTTGGAAGCGATGGTGCTGTATGCACAAGTACTAGCTCTTGTCGCATCTGCCACTTGGCCAACTGGCACAAGTCCGCTAGGAGCTTAAGCCAACTTCTATGAGATCTTAGAAGAAGCTTTTTAATTGATGGATGAAATCTAACTGGAAGAAAGCTAATCTATTTTCGAAAAGAGATTGAAAATCTGGAGAAAAGCGCAAACCCTGGCAAACCCTAATTCTACCAGCTAGTCCTACTGATGCAAGGATGAGCATACAAACTACTGAAAGAGATGCCATTACTTATATGAAGGTAAAATACATGTGTCTAGACTACCTCTGTCCTAAGAAAACATATTTTTGTAATTTTGATTAAGTTCTCAGTTTTATCATGCATATGCTTTCACTGTTCTTTACTGTGCAGGGGTGGATCAAGGAGGAGGAATGCTTGGAAAAGGTTGGGAAGGTTCAAAGAGGATCTAAGGAGTCCCCAAAACCCTTCCAGAGAGTTTCACAAAGTTTAGCTATCAAGAAACCTCATTTGTGAGCTTCTACAGGAAGTCTGTAGGGGTTCTACAAGATGTTCAAAGATTTCTACACGATGTTCAGAAATTTCTACAAGATGTTTGAAAAGTGGATTTTAGAGGATGGGTGAGTGAGGGAAGATGCATGGATGGATAAGGAGGTAGGATAGGGGTCTCGAGTGACCCAGAAAGTGGTGGGTGGAGTGGTGAGAAGGTGTAGAAGGCTGACTTGGCTTGAAGAAGGCTAAGGCAATGATTGAGCAAGTAGGTAGGGTTACGTGGAAAAAGGATATATGGGAGACAAGGAACCCAGCTAAGAGATGGAACAGGTGGCTGAGATGACATTTAGGTGGACGAAAGAGTGGTGGAGATGCCCTGCACGGTGTGCATTCAACCGAATCAACAAAGTCTTGCAAATTATCAAAGTCCTAGCTAATCTAGTCTAACTATCAATGACATGAATGAACAATAGCTTTATTGGAAAGAAAACCATGTACATCAACTATGAAAAGGAACATTTCAGAGATCTAAAACCACGTACATCAAATCATCCGATCTCGTAAGATCATGTATTACTTTTGTAACAAATATTCAATGGTAATTGGATACTAGTATTAGGGTGCTTCCACTTGTTAGATGCAAATATGTGGCCCTTCTTAATGATTTGTGTGATGCAACTGGAAGCTCATGGGATTTGAAAATTCGTGTGATGTTGGCTTGTTGGTAGCTCCAAAGGTTGGCTTGTAGAGTTTGGTGTAATTCCTTGCTTGGCCTTTGTATTATTGAACAAAGTTCGTAGTAATTGTGGAAAACATATCTAGGTTTGGGACGCATCAAAGACTCTTTTACTCGGATGATTTGTGAAAGGAATTGTTCCACCAACTCAAGATGAACTGGGATGTTTTGCTTTTCATTACTAGGATAATATGAAGTGTACAATTGTTATGCTAAATTTTTCATCATAAATAAGATATTTCTCATGGATCAATCAATATTCATTGCTATTTTACAACATGATTTGTTAAGATAGTGGGACTGAATTTTATGCTGTCATAACATGCTTAAAGAAACTTTAAAATCTATAATATTACATTTTCATTGTAGTTGAAGTAATCTTCATATATGTGTAATAAGATAGATATTTCCCTAAGAGACTATAAAATGATGTACACATGAAGTCTTTTTCATGTTTATATCCCTTACTTTACCTAGAAGTAGCGTTGCGAAGTTTTGAATTTTCTTACAAGTCCATTGAAGAAATTAAATACAACACCAAGGATACAAAATCTAAAGAGTAGATATGTGGCCTCATAGAAGTGAGGCATATATTTATAATGGGGAAGATTCAATAAATATTGACATATATACAAACCAACATGACTTTAATAAGTTTACATGGTAAGTTCCAACCTCAAAATCATTAACTAAGTGCTAATACTTGGGGATCATAACAAAAGGCATAATCATTTTGTAAGTAAGAAATATTTCATTACGTCACCTAGTGCTATTTTTTTTACAGTGAATCTTGATTTCAAACACTCTAGGATTTATCCATAAAAATAAGTCCGAGTTCAACTTTATTTGTACTAGAACATCATTCCTAAAATTTGGCCTCAATAGGGATAGATAACTGGTCCCATGATAGGTCTGAAATTTAGCCTTCGACATTGGAATTCAACCCTCTATAAAAATCTAAAATTCAGCCTTCAGAGGGGACAAAGTTATATCCTCAAAAATATTTATGTAATTAGGCTTCTAACCAGGGCCAAAAACAACCAAAAGGTGTGCCAAAAAATCTTCCAAAATAATACAAAAAACCTTAAAAAAAACTAAAAACAATTCAAAATGTGCCAAAAATCCTTCCCTAGAAAGTATCTCCACATAAGCTCTTTTTCACTTCAAGTTCATGAGTTATGAACCTTAAATATATTTTCTTTGCTTTTTTGAATAGATCTAAAATATCTTGAGTGATTTCCTTGAAATTATCCTTCTCGCGCCTATTTATAGTGCATTTTGGGTCTATATTGAGCCAACTTGGCCAACAATCTCCCCATTTTTCCTTGATGGCAACAATCATACTCCCCTTGTGATCATGCTCCCATTGCCTGTGTGTTTCTTGATATTTATCTCCCCCTTTGACATCAAAAAACAAAGGTTAACTCCCTTGAAACTGTCTCTCCCCTTTTCTTTCTTTACTAAAGATTGTGCGAATCAATTTGGAGTAGAAATTACTCCCAATTTCTGTCTGAGATACTCAAATGTCTCTTTGGGAAGTGGCTTAGTGAAGATGTCTAAAATATGTTCCTTCAGGGCCAACATATTCTAGCTTAGTATTCTTTTTTTTACTTGATCCCTTAGAAAGTGAAACTTATAGCAATATTCTTAGTCTTAAAATGCACCTTTGGACTCTTAGAGATGTTTATTGCACTTGTGTTGTCACGAATTATTGAAATAGCCTCATAACATTTTACTTTTATGTATTGTAAGGTTTTCTTCATCAAGAGGACAACATGTTACTACTATAATATATTCTACTTTTATCGTAGACAAGGATACTTAATATTGCTTCTTATGTAACTAGGATACTTAATAGTCTCCCAAGTAGAAGGATGCTCCACTTGTACTTCAGTTAAGGATATTCGCATGTATACACGACTGTGTCTAAAGAAACTAGCGTATATCCAGATTATTTATAAGTCAGATAATCCATTACATGTTGATCTTTAGATAATGCATCAGAACTTCATTGACCATCTGAACAGTAAACAGAGCAATAAACAGAACATATCATCACACACAAGAAGCACACATGAACACCATGATATAAGGTGGAAACCCAATGTGGGTGAAAACCACCTGCTGCAATTTGTTTCTATCTTCCTGTAATAAGAAACTTTTTTTACAATGTACTGGTGCATTCCTTTACCAGTACGCAGGCTGCAACCTATAGAGAGCTACAACCCTCTCTCATTCTCCAAGTTCTCCTGGAGGGGAGCTAGAACCCCCATAGTTCTTGTACTAGCTAAGATACTAGTACATAGGCACCGACCTACAATCTTCTCTCCTCCAGGTACCACGTTTCATAATTTTTCAGACTGGATACACTGAAGCACAACTCTATAATCTGAAGGCCACGTTTCATCAAATTTTCATACTGGACCCATCAATATCATTGAAGCTCACAAACACTTAGCAACATCAATAGCCAATACGGAAACCCTGTCAACAAAACCAGTCACCAGAACACAGAGCAGAACACTAAACTTTGCAACAATATTCAGAACCAACTGTATCATCAAAAATCACAGCTTAAATGATATATGCCACTTGGACGAACCAAACCCGAGTGCGTACACCCTTTTACCAAAGCCAACCCGTGTACATATTTATAAATATTCAATCTAGACTTGCAGGTATCTCAAACTTAACTTATATCTAGTTCAGAACATTACATGCGTGAGTATACAAAGCATAATCAACCATATAGAGATAGTTCATTCCAAACCATTTGATCCCGATCTCTCCTTAGATCCTGTTCTCCATCAACTTGTGAGATCTCTCCTTGGCTTAGATCAAGCAACCCATAACCTGCATTCTGGATCTCCTACTTCTTCAGATATTCAAGCTTTTCTCCATACACTTGCCTAATGATCTTCTTCTCCTTTTATAGTCTTAGGCCTTGCTCAATACCATGGTCCAAAATCATAACAAACCAATACCATCAGCTCAATACTTGGAAGGCAGAGCAAGTGGAGCACTACAACACAATTTATGGAAACCTGGAGAACAACAACAGATAACAACAGCAACAAAGCAATTGACAAGCAAAGAAAGATTACAAAATAAAATTTGGGATCCAGGAGGAAATATCCAGACTTATGACCAGGTGGTCACGAATTTTCTTACATGGGGAGTTTGATGCAGGAGCATCATCTCCGAAAAACACCTTGTATTTTACTTAAGCTAGGGGGTTTCATGTTTTGAAGAATTATTAAAATTTCATGTAAATATTAATATTATTTTGAGTGATTAATTAATTATTTGTGAGAAATTGTAAATGTGCGAGAAATTAGTTTCTAGATTATTTAGAATTAATAAGGGAGCCTAAGTTGGAATTAGTTTCTAAGTTTTAGGGATGAGAATCTATCTTTTAGGGATGTTGAGAGATTTAGGGATTTGTTGAGATGTTAAGGGGATTGAGCATTTAAATAGACCATTTTTTTTTTACAATTGTATAAATAGGAAGGGGTTTTGAGAGAACAAGACATTGAGATTGT
>APFE030325866.1:0-10513 GCA_000404065.3 Pinus taeda
ATTTATTTACCATACCTCCACTTTACTTATTTTTTTATTTGTTTACACCCTTGCATGTATATAAGGTGACTTATGGAGTAAATATAAAAAATGCTTTATTTATTTACCATACCTCTCATTTATTTATATTTTTATTAATTTACCATACCTGTTTTATAAATATGGTATTTGGGCTTTGGCCCATAGGATTCACTTAAATAAAACCTATTCTTGAAAATGGGTGAATGGAAGGTTGTAATAACTCCTAATTTCAAGGGCTAAAATTACCTTTTTTACCCTCTCCCTTAAAATAAGGTGGGCTATTTGAGGTGATTTGTAAAAATGTACTATGATACAAAATATTCGCCCACAAAAAATTTAAAACCCCTTAATTTCGCCAAAGGGCGAACATTTGCCCCTAAAATCACCCCTAATTACGCTCTCCTTCAACCCAATAACTGACTGGGTTTCCGATTTTGGTCGGCATAACTCTTTGTTTAATGCATCCTAGATTGCCACTATTCCCGGATTCGGATGATTGACTGAGTATTTTATGTACCATGTCAACACGTGGTCCTATAGTGCACTAACTAGGGTGGCCTTTTTGATGTTCTCATCTGTGATGCCTTGGGCATCCCATACAGACCGTATCACAAACCAAAACCGCCCTGGTTCTTCATTTCCTGTACCCTTAAATGTGGGCAGCTTAATTGCACTCGCCATCTTGACTTTTGGTGGAGGTGGGGTTGGGGGTGGGGTGGGTGGGTTCAATGAAGGTGATGCGGGGGGTGGTCTAGATGGAGGTGGTGTCAGTGGGAAGCGCTCCTTGATTAACTGGACCATGCTCCCTGGTGAGAACCTCGCGAGCTCCTAATCGCTTTCCTGGGAAATAGAAGCTAAAGGACTGTTCTCTACTCCTCCCATTCCTCGGTAGCCTCTTTCGCTCCGCGTTACTCCAGACATCATTAAATGCGCATAATCTATTTTTCACACAGCAACATCTTAATCCAAGTATTCAATGATTTGATATACCTACCCCGAGGTCCTTGAAGAAATCGCCTTTCTGCTTCACTATAGCTCACATTTGTATCTATCGCAAACTCAGTAATAAATCCTCATATCACTCGATTCAACCAATGATCTACTAAGCGTGCAATTTTATCATTGGTGGCTTCTAGCTTGCGTACCAGTTTCGAAGTCCACACAATAGGCTTGTCTAGTCCGCACCTTCCCACATTGTCAACCAACCTCGCGATCCACTCATATAGTTCTACCGAAAACATTGTGAAGAAGATTTTGTGAATATCTATAAATATATAATGGTCCACCCAATCTTCCTCCGTTATTCGCGGATTTCTATTTTCCTGCACTACGAACTCATGGAGTTTTAGATCCCACCACTCTTCAATCTCTTTCTTTGTAAAGTTACAGTGTTCCAACATCAGACACCCCTTAGGGAAATCCCGGTCCCGGTAACGGAACCATTTGTTGGCTTATATGGACTTGACCTAGGTTCAGAAGAATTATTTAGCCAAACAAATCCCGTAGCTACCAACCCTTTCGGAAACAATATGCAGAGCGCGCACTGAGGTCTCACCTAAGGTAGCACGGGAGGGTGCTAGAACCAGGTTTCCACACCGTTGGGATGTCTAGATGTGATATGGAGGGTTCGCACACCGTTTTGCAATGTCGCGCTAGCTTGTTTTGCGCAGATCCAAAACCAAAACAATATTTACTACTTATTAGTGCGCTATTTATAGATCTGATCTATGTGATGAAGTATTACTTAGAGAAAGCTCTTGAAGAAAACATTTATTAGCTTTACTCAGTTCACATACTTCGATTAACCACAGATTCACATGTATTCATAAGGTAATCATATGTGCATAGATCAAATAGGGATATCAACCATACAAAAAGTTAGATCTGCGATACTTTAGATTAACACAGAATTATCAAAGCAACTTATCTTTATTTACTTTCACCAATACATCTAGATATGCCCCGCACACTCAACTGTAGGGGTCTTATCACACAGTTGCTGACACTTCTAGGCCTCTGTGCACATAGCTGTAGAGCCTCTATCCACTACCCACACATTCGAATCAGACTTACAGACGCTTGCAGATTGTTCTTCTCAAAAACCCATTACATTAAGATCATATCCAAAACTTAGCTACCTCTACCCATAGAGCATTGCTCTTTTTATACTTTTCCATGGATTGTGATCCATGGGCGGGTCGACTCAACTTACATTTCTTTACATTATTTTTGGGCAAACTACCCTTTGACTTCGACCTGCTACAAATCGCGCTTCTCGCGGAATCTTTACTTTCGCTTTTCCAAAACTTGCGGGCTTTGTGCCCCATAACCGTTGCATGAGGCTTCTGCTACCCCATAAGCATGGAATTCACAAGCAATTTACAACAAGATATACACCACAGCAAAATGGTGTGGCAAAAAGAAAGAATAGGACCATTATGGAGATGGCAATGAGTATGTTGAAGGCAAAACATTTGCCAAATGACTATTGGGTTGAAGCTATTGCTTGTGCAACATATATCTTGAATAGATGTCCAATCGAAAGTGTCCAAAACATTGTTCCTAAAGAGGCATGGACTGGAAGAAAACAAAATGTCACTCACATGAAAGTTTTTGGATGTGTGGCTTATGCACATGTCCCGGATGAGTTGAGAAAGAAGTTGAACAACAAGGGGGAGAAATGCATATTTTTTGGATATAGTGATGAATCCAAGGCATACAAACTCTACAATCCATTAACCAAGAAAGTCATAATCAGAAGAGTTGTGCAGTTCATAGAAGAGGAAGCATGGGATGGGAGTTTAGAAAAGACAGTCAATGTCAAAGTATGCATACCAAATGAGGACATAGAGGAATTAACAGCAACAAGTAATTCCTCAACTCTGACTCCCTCTACTCCTATTCAAGCATAGTAAAGTAGACAGCAAGCAACACCATCAACAAATAATAGGACTGTTTCGCGTAGCCAAGCAAGTGCTTCTCCAAGCACACCACGAAGTGCAACACCAAGTGACATATCGAGTCAATCTTCAGAAAGCACAAGAAGGCCAAAATTCAGAAATTTAAATGAAATTTATGAGCAAGATGAAGTTGATAGTAGCGCATGTCTAAATTCCTTATTTGCATTATTTTGTCATGTAGATGACCTAATCCACTTTGAAGATGTAGTCAAAGAATAAAAATGGGTTGCGGCAATGGAGGAATAAATATAAGCAATAGAAATGAATGGCACATGGTTGTTAGTGAGCCTTCCGAAAGGAAAACATGTCATTGGAATGAAGTGGGTCTATAAGACCAAAAGCAACATTGAAGGAAGGATTGAAAGGCACAAAGCAAGGCTAGTTGTCAAAGGATACAAGAAGCAACATGGAAGAGATTACGCGGAGACATTCACGCCAGTCGCGTGGATGGAGACAGTGCGCGTAGTTGTGGCGATTACCGTTCAACATAAATGGATAGTGTATTAGACGGACGTAAAGTCAGTGTTCTTGAATGGAGTGCCGAAAGAGGAAGTGTATGTCATGCAACCGCCTGGTTATGAGATTGAAGGCCAAGAAGACAAAGTATATCGGTTAAAGAAAGCTCTTTATGGGTTGAAGCAAGTACCACACGCATGGTACAACATGATAGATGCTTACTTGTTGGACAATGCTTTCGACAAAAGTGATGGTGAGCCTACTCTCTACATCAAAGAGAGCGAAGGTAAGATTCTCATTGTCATCTTATATGTAGATGATTTGATGTTTACATGCGGTGATGATTTCCTCATCACTGATTTCAAACAAGTCATGAAGAGTGAATTTGAAATGACTGATTTGGGATTGTTAAGATATTTTTTAGGCATGGAAGTAAAGCAAACATAAAATGACATTTTTATCTCTCAAGCAAAGTATGTGGTAGAAATTTTGGACAGGTTTAAAATGCAGAATAACAAATCCGCACCAACTCCAACTGTCATAGGGTTGAAGTTGAGCAAAGAAGATTGTAGCAGCAATGTCAATCCGACATTATACAAAAGCATGTTAGGCAGCCTGATGTATTTGACCGCCACTATGCCAGAGATAATGTATGCAGTAAGCTTGGTGTCAATGTTCATGGAGACACATTGGCAAGCAGTGAAAAGAATTCTCAGGTATGTCAATGGGACAAAACAGTATGGCATTTTGTACACACCAACAAGTGATTTCAGGACAGTGATTGGGTACGCAGTGTTGATGACAGAAAGAGCACATCCGGTTATGTTTTTCATTTGGGTTCTAGAGCCATTTCATGGGCCTCCAAGAAGCAACCAATAATGTCATTGTCAAAAACAAAAGCTAAATATGTTGCAGCAACAGCAGCATGTCAGGCAGTTTGGATGAGAAGGATGTTGAAGGATCTTTGTCATGACTAAGAGGGCGCAACAACTATTTTATGCGACAACACCTTAGCAATCGCATTTTCAGAGAACTCCGTATTCCACAAAATGACCAATCATATTGATGCTAAATATCATTTTATTATAGAGTTGTTTAACAATGATGAAATTGTGTTGCAGCACCATAGGTCACAAGAACAATTTGCTGATATTTTCACAAAGGCATTGGCAGTTGAAAGTTTTTTTTTTTTATCTCAAAAACTTTTTGGGAATTGTCAATGGTGGCAGTTGTGATTAAGGGGAGTGTTGGAAATAATAATCCCAACCACCACAATAGACACCATGACAATTGCCATACCTGTTACACTTATTTTTGCAGGTCGTGTCTATGGTTGAAGATAGAAGGAATGAAGCTAGACAAGAACCATTCAGAAACTCAACAAATGCATTTAAAGAAGTTATGTAGTTTTGGTAAAAGAGATATAGGCAAGCATTCATTCAACAACCTTTGTCCACACTCCAGAAACACTCAACAACAACATCACATTAATTATTTTGTTATATCATGAATTAAATGTAAAATTGTATGTTGAGTTTAATATGAATGTAAAATTCATTTTGACATTAGAATAAAGAGGTTAGAGAGTAAGAAGTAAGAAAAAAAACGCAAGTATCTATGGAGAAAATGGAGCAAATTAATGTGTTTTACTGTGTTATTCCACATCAGTTTAAACCATTATAACTTTTATTTTACTTGATGAATGAGAGTTAGTTTCAAGTACATGTATTTCATATTTTAGAATTCAATATCAAATTTTTATTGTGTTGCTCCCAAACCTACTTCCTCATTTTTACATTGAGTAAATATTGTTCATATTGTTCATAAATCTCTGAAATAGTTGGGGGCTGTGAAATCCATGTCTGGCAAATAGCCTCGTGGTGCACAAATTTAGCTCTGCGAAATCAGCTTCGCTGTGGGCGAACCTTGTTTCGCGAAAGTCATAACTCTCGGCCTCCCCCCTTAAAAAAAAAAACTCGCAAATATTTTCTGTCTATACAGCGCAGCAATGCTCTTCCTGAACAAAAGAGGTTATGGCTAGCGAATGAACACGGTTATGGTTTCGAAAGACAAATAATTAATGGATCTGCAGATCAGTGACGTGATGACAATGTCGGCAATCTATTCACAAAAGTTCGTACTCTCGTAGAGGTTGAAGGATAGAGGAAAGCAAGCGTAATAACTAGTACGGAACAAACAAACAAAAAATAAACACACAAAATAGCCAGAAGCATAAAAACCTAAAACTAAAACTATTTATAGAAATTAGAATACCAACTCATCGAGACGACTTGAATAGACGAGGACCAATTGAGTAGGCGATTATTTTGAGCGAGAAAATGACCGTGAAATAGTCGACAATACCCGAATAAATTTTGACAGATAATTTTCGAAGCGGTCCGCTCATACATGGACGCGTGGACGCGTTAACACTGCTGGGCTTTCAAAGGAATTTTGATAGCATATGTCCTTATGTCGAATGGTCGGCACTGTCCTAATTTCGAAGAGCTGTAGCCTACCTGTTATATGGTTTGGAGTTTCTTTCGGGTCATAATTTTGTGTTGAATTTGTTCAGAATTTGAATCTCGTGAATCACAAGGTTTGAACTTTCCATGATAATTTGAATATCATGGAATTTTTTAGGATGTTGATGTGAAATCGAAAACAAAATTATTAGGCCCAATTCCCTCCCAACTATTTTAGTTAGACAACGCCTTTCAAATAAATCTACCCCTAAAACGAGAAAATGCTCTCTATTTTTAGTCCACAATCTATTTACATCCCCATTCGGAACCGTTCGTGAGAAGCATTTATGTCTTGGTTTGTAGACATAGTTACGCATTAGCTCATCTGAACTCTTTTTTCAAAAGAAAAATACGCTCTCTATTATATAATAAAGAAAAGAGAGTATATATGCTTGGTTCTTGTTCATCCATAGCTCATCTGAACTCTAGCCATGGAAGGTGTTGGATTTTCCTCTTCTGTTGCCTCCCTTGTGTTTATGATGTGCATGCATATATTTTTTAACAATATACACGCACTACAAAATCACAGCACACCATCGTCGATGAGTTCTCCAAGCACAAGGTTACTGAAAGTTGGTGTGCCTTGGAACAAGTTCATGTTCAGGGAATTCGTTTCAGTAGAAAAGAAGGGAACAAACTTTATTGTTGAGGGATTCTGCGTGAAGGTGTTTGAAGCATCCATTAAAACACTCAATTATTCAGTCAATTACATCCCGTATGACAACTCCAGCTACGATAATATTATTCGCCAAATTGTGCTTAAGGTATAGGTGTTGTCCGTGTGCGGGTACTTACATTGTTTTGCCATTCTTAACAATAATAGCGGTAGCAGCAGGCATTACTCAAGCATTCTCATAACTTCCATGTTCATGTGTTTAATTTTGGCTGTTCAGAATCTGGATGCAGTAGTAGGTGACTTCACCATCACATCAAAACGTTATCAAGAAGTACTATTTACGCAACCTTTCTTCGATTCTGGTTTAGTGGCAGTTGTTCCATTGAAAGATCAAGATACCATTAGTTATGGTTGGGTTTTTACTAAACCTTTCACCGCTGAGATGTGGCTACTGGTGGCGGGGTTCTTGATCTTCGGAGGGATAATGGTCTATATTTTGGAGCGCAGAGACAATCGGCGGTTCCGAGGGCAGCCTAGCAAGAAATTAGGAAGCATGTTATGGTAAGAAACAAATTTAGCCATGCCCTATTTTATATATCTATCATTGGTACAGGACAAAGCATCTCTAGCAGCAGTGGAACGGCTTGTAAAACATTTTAAATTTAGCATTGTTTGTTTCCGTGCAGGTTCAGCTTTACAACTTGGTTCAGTAATCAGGGTAGGTTGTTCTCTTTCCATATCATAAATTCATTGTTTGTTCTCCGTTACTTTCTCTTGAAAACTTATGGGACTTTTATATAAAAATTGATTTGGGATAGCAGATGATATTCGGACCGTGCTGGGGCGTATAGTACTTTTCGCATGGTTTATTGTTATTGGAATTCTGCAATCGTGTTATACAGCAAATTTATCGGCTATTCTAACTGCCCCACGTTTAGAACCAACTCTTAAAGACATCACCAGTGTAGTGGCGAGCAATGTAAAAATAGGGTATGATTCGGAAGCTGTAGGCACGGAAGGATTTGCTGAATACTACGGAGTCTCGAAGCAGAGACTAGTTCCTATAGTCCGAGGTAGTTATTATGAAGCTATTTCTAGGGGTGATGTTGGTGCTATCGTGCACGAACGTCCATACATGGAATCTTTTGTGGCAAAACATTGCGATCGCCTAGCCTTTGCTGGCCAAACGTTCACAATTCAAAACTGGGCATTTGTAAGTAGTAATTACTATTGGGATCTCTAATTTGATTTCCATGTCCGAAAGTTTCAAGGTAACAACTATTGTTGACCTTTTAATTTTATTTCTGGATACTGATGGGCTGATTTGGGCAGGCGTTTGATCGCACGAAGTATGAACTGGTAAGGGACATTTCTATCAGAATACTAGAGCTATCGGAAAGCGGCGAACTGCTCAGATTGCAACGACAATGGTTACCTCACTATGACTGTAATGGCAGAAAACATAGTGATCAGTCGGATACCAGCCAAATTCAGGTTCAGCACTTCTGGGGCATTTTCGTCATTGCAGGGCTGATATCAGCGACAGTGTTATTAGTTTACACGGTGCAAAGGAGAAGGAGTAGATCTATAGTAGACTTACCCACTCTTCCTCCGCGTAAACGCCCATCTGGCCCAATTTCTCATCCTGAAGGATCATCAGGCGGAGGCTTTATTCCGGGCAACAACCATAGTGTACTAAGCTTGGAACTGATGAAGAAAATTCAAATTCTGAGGAGAACAAAATCGCTTGCTAATGCCATACCATCTGTTGGAATATGAATCCCACTGCAAACAACTCTCTGTGGAGTTGATTCCTAGCTTTACAGTGTGCAGTAGAATATGCATTCTTATCACTTCCGAGCCTATCAGACTGTCAAGACCACAGGATTAACGCCGCTTGGTTTCTCATCTTTTTGATACGTAACACCGGCCACAAAATGAGATATTTTATTATGATAAGACAATTCGATTTATGATTTAGTTGTAGTGTTCTCAGAAATTCTACTTCTTTGGCTTCTTATGGACCTAGATGAGCATTTAAGTATTTTTGTATTTTCACACTATGCATCAATTATTATTCTTTGTCTTTTTCCGTTGAAGATGTTTATGTAAATTGTGCGTGTAACTCTATTTATTCATGACATTGTATACATGTAGACATTATTGTTTTGGTTTATTTATTATTCCCATTGTTTATATTTTATTTTCACGACATTCCAGAATTTTATCTTTAGTAAAATGGGGAAATGGGATTTTAACCAACATTAACCTCATATCCAGTTTTATAATATACGTGAACGTTACGAATGCCATTGTCTTTTTTTAAGGCGATGTTTACTTTCATGACTTGTACTCGTAAGTCTATTTATTTTTAAAATGACATATTAATGTTTTGCTTTATTTATTGTTATTATTTTTTATTTAGTGTTTTTGTTGTAAATTAATTTATAAATTAATTAGTTTATTTTTTATTTTTTTAATCAAGTATTAAGAGGATCAAATTTTTATTTTAGAAGAGGTTTCCATTTCAAGTGATTTAATCTTTTTTAGCTTTTGGTAAGTCTAGAATTAAGATGGATTTAAGTTGGCTTAATTTCCCCCTTCAAATAAGCTTTATTCCACATGAATACTACTAGTTTTCAATAACATGAATCATTTTATTTTTATTATTATTTTATTTTTCCCGATTTAAAAGGTTTACATTATATTAATCCTTTTATTTAATTTATTTTTATGTAATTTGACTTAGTAAAAATATTAAACATTACATTATAACATCTTTACCATACTCGAGAGAGTCTCTCAGCAAAAAGTTCGAATGACAATTATTAGAGCTATTACACACAACACAAAACACACAGTTCACTTCATACACATATATAGAACATAAATCTTTGACTTCGACAAATCTAGATCTTAAGAAAGTGGATTTATGACTCAAACATAACTCAAAACATAGGAATCAACATCTTCTAGTTTGATATCTCCATACTTACAATAACTGTGCAAAAAGTTTGAATCACAATTATTAGAGCTATTACACACAACACAAAACACATAGTTCACTTCATACACATATATGACATAGACAAATCTAAATCTTAAAAAAGTGGATTTATGACTCAAACATGACTCATAATATAGGAATCAATATCTTCTAATTTGATACCTACATACTCATAATAACAACTTGTAAATAAGACAAAAACATTACTTCTCATAACAATTTACTAATATATTTTTATTTCTAAGATTAATTTAATTAAAGGACAAACTTATGGTATAATTACATATGGTATACAATGTAATTACATATGGTATACAATGTAAGTATAGAAAACTTTTCCATAATAGATTTTAAGTTGGCTATGAGATTAGAAGGGACAACATATAGCTTTGATATGCTACCAATTGTAATTGTCTTAAAAGCCAACTCAAAACAATTATTTAAATTATCGGATTGCTAGTTTAATGATGTTGCCTAAAGTGAAAAAGATAAGTATAAGTTAATAAGAGAGTGAAGACTCTAAATGTTTGAAATAATACATACTAGATGAAACATTTCCAGCATGAGTGATCATTCCCATAACATAGATAATTCAAGGTGAATATCCTATAAATTAAGAAGAAGGAGATGTCGAAATGAATAATGAAAATAACATATTCATTAGTATGGAGGGCATAGAAGAATACTGATGTATTAAATACTAATGGACATAATCTTAGTACACCATCGATTTGTATGAATTTACAGGGTAAGTTCCTCAGACAGAACACCAAAAGGACACCGCTCACAAACAGATCACAGATCAATACACCAGTATTTTGACGTGGTTAAAACGCTCAGAGAGGGAAACAGTCCACGGCCTGCGCCAACGTGGCTACTACAGGCAATTTATTAATAAAAGAATGAAAATTTACATAAGCTTCTCTCA
>APFE030325873.1:0-29523 GCA_000404065.3 Pinus taeda
TTTATAGTTTATAGTGTTTGGCTATGTTAATCTGGAATAGTTTATAGTGTTTGACTATTGTGATGCTCTGTTACTTAAATTTCTTATATAACATCAAATGTCTTATGTAATCTGTTTTTCCTGACTTTATATTTCTACAGATGTCCATCTCAAGCATAATGATTTTAAAATGTAGTTTGTTCTATTAGCGTGAAATAGTGTAGAGCCTTTCATTTGACTATTGTGATGCTTTGTTGCTTAATCTTCCTGTAATATCAAAATAGTTTATGTCATGTTCTTTTCTTAGTTTATACCATTACAGATGGTACGAGAGACCTATCCTATGTTATGCTATTAGCATCTTCTTGATCCTATTCTCATCTCATTCTCATCTCAACATTATATTTGTACGTTACTGATTGATTTTAAATGCATATTATACCTTGGACAAGGGGATGTGTGTTCATGTTAATATTTTCCAATTTGGTGTCTTGGCTGTAACATAACCCGGAACCCTCAATATCATTACATTCCTATTTTGTGTTCTCTTTTTCATTTTCTAGTTTCTGATAATAAAGAGTGGGTGTCCTTGCAACTTGGCAATTTATACGCATTCTCTGTTTAGTTTAAACCTCTATTAATATGTATTCCTATGACCTGAAGTACGATATTTTCTGAATAGACATCATGTGTCTGACTACACGTGTGATCACGTAAGAGTCTCTTGATGAAACCTCAACATATCTGAATAGACATCACGCGTCTGACAGACGTGTTATCACGTAACATTCTCTTGTCAAACCTCAATATCCTGAGTATGTGTGCAGGAAAAAAGATCACATATTTGGATGAAGTGATGAGGTTTTTTTAAAGTAGTTTTTACAAAGTTAATTACTTAAGAATTTAAGGAATTTAGTTTTTTTTGAAACATTAAAAATATTTAGTTTTTTTTGTTGTTCTGGAAAAATTCATAATGAAAATGGATGTGCATGGATTTTTCACGTCTAAAAGTATAAAAGATATAGAAAACAACAAATTGATAAGATGGAATATATGGTTAGAAAAAATTGATATTGAGTTTGATTATAGAGCAGGTAATAACAATGTTTTTATTGATTTCTTAGTCAGGGAATTTCAAGTGCCAATCAAGATAGTGAAAATGGTAGCAAGCAAGCTCTTATTTATTTCTTAATTAGGGAATTTCAAGTGCCAATCAAGCTAGTGAAAATGGTAACAAGCAAGCAAGAATCAAGAGAGCAAGAGAATCCAGATATTTTGGGTCTTACTTGCAGAATAAAGACATGTCCAACAGAAATTCAAGAAAAAATATTTGAAAAATGGGCTTATCAATCCAATTCATATGATAACACAGAAGAATGGAGAAGCAAAGGATATTGCACCACCTACATAGATAAAAGTGACAATGGAAGGGTTTATTTGGAATTCTACAGGGCACATATAGATGATTGGTCTTCTTTATTAAATTTTCTTAAGTTTCATAAAGAAGTCATTATTGGCTTTGATTGTAGCCTTTTGATGAACAATCCATGGAGTTCTTTATTTGAAATATTTATTGCCAAATATGTTCCTTGCACTGATGAAAGCCTCAAAGATGCAGATTTAATCATAGTTCTTCAATCAGATTTGAAAGATGCTGCACGATTTAACTTATGCTTCAAGTTTGCTATTACATTGGAAAGTATCAAAGTATCTTCACTTGATCAGAAATCAAATCATGAAGAACCAAGATTCCAAATAAAATCCACTTTTTCCAGCTACCCCATATCTGAAGAAATATTTGTTAAGTGCTTAAGAGAGAGTCCTTTTGAAAGATGTTTCTCTTATCATATCATGGAATATGGCTCAGATCTAGAAGAAGATGATCCAAATGACATGATACCTCCTACTAGTTGAGCAAAGTGAAGTAGGTGGGTGTTATATAATAATACCATGATAGTTGGCATGTGACTATCTAGTTGTGTTGTCAAAGTCATGTTTACTTTTTGTCTTCTCAAGTTGTATGGACAATGTTGAGTTTTTAACAGGGTTTCCAAATCCTTCCTAGTGTGTTATAAAAGGAATGTTCAAGATCATTATTAGAAATTCCGTGTATCTAGAGCCCAATCTACTAAGATATTTTCCAAATTACTGGTTTTGCAAGAAGAATTAGTGTTGGAGTTTGTATCAAATATCGGGTTTCTAAGCTTCTTGAATTTTGCAAGACTTTCTTTAATATAAGTAGTAATTTTTGTATCTCTCAATTTTGTATATGTATCAATATAAATATTAAGTTCTCTAAAGTTTTTGGGTGCTATAGAAATTCTTTGTTTTAATATGTATTTCAACTTTTATGATATGGATTACCCTTTAAGTATGTTTAAGAAATAATATTAAATTATTTAGTCTATAAGATATTGTAATTTTTTTTAAATTGAGTGGATTTAGTATTATTTTAACTTTTTCCTATTATTTAAATTATTATTTTTCATTCTTAAATAAGAATTCCTTTTAAAATATAATTAATTATTTTTCCTTCTTAAATAAGAAGTTTTCATAGTCCAAAAATTTAGATCAAACAATGGGTTCTTGATTTGAATCCCCTAAATTAAGCATTATTTTATATCAACAAATTTATTGTGAATGCCATTTACAAATATGAAAAAGCAATATATTTTTTTTTATAGTCCAAAAATTTAGATGAATCAACTATTGTTACTGTTTTTAGGTATTACTTCTTATAAGTGGGTTCTTGATTTAAATCCCCTAAATTAAGAATTATTTTATATCAACAAATTTATTATAAATTTCATTTACAAATATAAAAAATGATTCTTTAAATCTTATAAATGATTTATTTTTAAAATTTTACTCAAGAAAAAATAAAAAACTTAATTATTCAAATGATAAAAACAAAAACTTAAATGATTTTTTTTGATAAAATATGTTTTCCCTTTTCCTCACATTTGATAAAAACTTAAAAACAAATCAATGTGTATAAGAAATAATGATTCATTTAGTTTTTTTTTTTTTTTTTTTTTTTTTTAATGGTATTATTTTTTATAATTTTTTTTAATATTTTTATAGTTTTTATGATCATTATCTGTCTTAAATAAACTAATTTTATCTATATCAATATCATACATTGGTGGAAAATAAAATTTTAAATTACTCTCATGTATAATATTTGCAAACTCACTTTAAATTTTAATTTATAAAGTTTAATATATGAGATTCACTTCCTTTTATTAATTTATTGATAATCTGGTTTTTGTTGTTAGAATATCTCATCCTTTGTTTTTTTTTTAATATAACACTTTGTTGTAATATTTTTTTCAATATAATTATATTTTCTAAATTAAATTAATTATAAAAGTAATGTGATCATTTTATTTATTTGTTATTTTAATTTGAAGATTTGAATTCAATAAATACAAAGCTTTCTATATAGTAATGTAAAACTACGTGTATCATTAAAATTTTCTTATTTAAATTTTCTAAGCTTTTCTAGGTGGTAAAAAGTAATACATTTTAAATCATTTCATTTTATATCTCATTCATGTTTTTATGTGCCATATTTGTGTTTCTTTTTATGACCTTTGTCTTAATGTGCATCTGCATATTGTATCACACTTTGTGTCCCTAACATGCTTTGTGTCTATATTTATAGCGTATGTCCCGTGGAGATCATATTCACGCAGATACTGTAGTAGGTAAACTTGAGGGGAACGAGACGTAACTTTAGGGTTTGTTGATCTACTGCGTGATGATTTTCTCAAAAAAGATCGAAGTCGTGGTATTTACTTCACTCAAGATTGGGTATCTATGCCAGGTGTTATGCCCGTAGCTTCAGGAGGTATTCACGTTTGGCATATGCCTGCTCTTACCGAGATCTTTGGGGATGATTCCTTACTACAGTTTGGTGGGGGAACTATTTGCATGCTTTTATCTAAAAGTGAGGTTTTGTTTGCATCCTATCAAAATTGAGGTATTATTTTTGTACTTGTATTAACATTCACATGGCTTTATTTGCATCTTATCCAAAATTACAGTGTTATTTTTATCATTGTATCAACATTCTCATCTCATATTACATCCTTATGTCATGATTTTCATCTTGAGACTCAAATTCTGTAAGTTTTACATCCATGCACCTCAATTTGTGTCTTAGTTTGAGTTCTTATGTCCCCCTTTTATAATAGTTTATTCCCTTGCATCCTTATTGTGTCATTTATGTGTCCTTGCATGTTATTTTACATCCAAAGCATCTAATTAATAACTTATCATGATTAAGTAAAATAATAATAATAATAATAATAGTTGTTAATTAATTATTATTCAAATTTATTGTTAATTATATTGAAAATTTTATTTAGTTGTAATAATTTATTTTCACTTATACATCTTTTTTTATATCAAACATATAAGGTTAATGAAATAGATAGATCTATTTTTAGTTAAGATGTGTCTAATCTAGGTAATATCATTCGACCAATTTCATGACATAACAAAAAATTCACATATAGATACACTTTGATGAAATTTTAGTTCAAATGAATACATACAGAGTAAATTTTGTTCTTGCAATAAATAACCCAGTGCTATCCCAATGTATGTCAACTATCTAGAAATATAATTAAAGTAATCTTAGTGATAACGATGAGAGAAATGTTATTGTAGAAATAAGGGTTTCAACCCTCGCACACCTCAAGGTGTTTCGACTACTTTTTTTCTAGTAATAGATTAAATGCTAACATTCCAAGTTCCTTTAGCCTCTATTGTCAAATTTCCTCTAGTCCCCTTCAAATTTACAAATATTGAGGTTGTCCCATCCATATCTCTCTTCATGCCTACAAAAATGATATCGTCCTCTATGCTTGCTACCTCTATACTTTGATACCCCTTAGTGAATGCTAACACATCAAATCCTTTGGGTTTCCAACCCATAAAGTTAGTCTTACACATTATTCAAGAACACCCTATCAATGGGAAAACTTGTTGGTTTTTTATATCATCCCTCCCTATGTTAACTTGTTGGTTTTTTTAGATCAATGGGGAATCTTTTTGGTTTGTTATATCGTCCTCTATGCTTGCTACCTCTAGACTTTGATACCCTTAGTCAAAGCTAGCACCTTAACTCCTTTGGGTTTCCAAACCATAGCTTTAGTCTTACACATCATTCAAGGCACCCTATTAATGGGGAAACTTGTTGGTTTGTTATATCATCACTCCCCTTCATAAAGTGTCCAATTCATCAAAGAATTTTTAATTCCCTCCATAACAATATATTAAGATGCAACAATCTAGATGGATTTCTTTCATCATCATTAACTAATTTGTACATTCAATGGGATTTTTACCAAAGTTAGTAGATTCTCATAACTAGATATTGATAACTTGGAAATCAAAAATTCAAAAGGAGGCATGCCTTACCCATGTACCATAGGGTTATTGTAGTGAAATTTAACTTGGTGAAACATTTGGACCTCATCAGTGGCACTAGACCATGGCTTTAGGTATATTTTGGCTTGTGTATGAAACTCTAATTCCTAATATTTGGTCCCCTCTATGATTTCTCTCTCTCCATAGCTTTATTATGAGTAAGACATCCCAACATCTCTCTCCAATGTTGGGGTTTTGATTCTTTGAAAGTAATTGGAAATTAACTTGAAAATTCCATTTCAAGAGTGAAGAAATTTAGCAAAATAAACTGCCACATATGCTTAATTTTTTGTGTGGAAATTGAATCCTCCATTGAATTCCCATCAAAGATCAAACTAGGAAATGATTACACTTTGTTTGATTCTTTGGACCATAAATAATTGATTCTTGTTGCAAACCATATTCTAGTAATATGAATGTTGACACATATTTCCCCGAGGTTGAAACCCTAAACAAGATAAAAACTATAGAAAATCCCAACCTGATAGATGGGGACATCAAAGTAATATTATTTATTTATAAAAATTCCCTTGTGGAGACCTCCCCATCATCTCTAAATGGAGCATTATTATGGATGGAGAGCTCCAAATCATACCCATATATATTAAAAAAGCAACACCAATATTCCCCATAGAAGGTAATAGAAGGAGAAGAAATCACCCTCATTACTAAGAAAATTTCTACAAATTAATAAGACTCCAACGACCCTCAAGGATAATTTAGAAAAAAATGATCTTAGATGATCTATACCATGTGAAAAAATGAACCCTACACAAACTCCTTACTTAGCATGAGCATAACACTTCCATCCCACCCTAAGAACTTTTAAAGCCCCACGCATAGAAAATATAGGAAAATGTTGCATATTTAGAGTTTCATTATATCCCTCAACCCCCTAAGGAAGACAATCAAGCCCTTGAGTACTCCCCACTCAGTAAAATATGCAAGGATGCAATAGACGTCCAGATGGATTTCCAAGAATGGCTCACACCCTTCCATGAAAAATGGAAGAATGGATGAAAATAACAAAGAAAAAACACACAAATATTTATAACTAACGCACGTCAGTTTATATGACTCGACAATGGAATAGGAAACTTAATCAATATTTTTACCTTTACAAGCTACTTTGTAATCGATTTGTATGGATTCATACAAGTTCCTTAAATAATTCAATAATTCTAAAATAAAAAATAAAAAAATCTTCACTTTAACATCCCACACTCTCTTTTGAGGAAGGTGAAGAACCCAATCAAAAGAAACTACATTAATTATTTGCACTCTATTATGTTTTATTACTAACTATATGAACAATCCACAACATCCAAATCATACAATTATTTTTTTATGTTTAGAAAAAAAAGGTTATAATCACAAGTTTCACGATCCATTATTAGAATATCATCACAAGCATTTCCCTCATCAATGTGTAAGAGTGAAATAAAAGAACCATTTAATTAATTAAAGTATTCTCAACCTTGTAACATGATGCAATTAAAAATTTAAGATTTTAAGGAGGGAAATGCCTCTAACATTGGCATGATTTTCCTTGAGTTAACTAATTGTTCACTATTTTCTTAGATCAGTGCCCTATGCTTTATTGCAACCTCATTTTGTGGCTACTTTGTCTTGTCTGGAGGCCACCCTAAAATCCTTCATTTGAATACCAATACCGGACTATGAAGAACTTAGGCCCGGTTGATTTCTTTCCTTGCTTCTAAGATAGGCATCATACAAAATTATAGCATAATGATATGGAATGTCCACATCTTTTCTATGCCTTTATTCTACAAGGGAAATTAGTCATGGCTCATCCAAATCCATATATTCTGGTAGGGCTTCTACTTAAGCTTCTTCCAAAGGGGAACTAATCATTTCCTGTGGTGTTGTGTGATGCTTCTTAACCTGCAAAGTAATACCGAACAGAGAATAGGCGGAGAAAAGATACACAAAACACAGAATATGCGAAGAAAATATACCCAGAACACAGAATAGCATAGAATGATCGAATGCTCCTCGTGTAACCAAGAAGTGATTCAAAGTAACTAAGAGTAGCTACGAGAAGCATAGAATGTTCTCTCTCTCCTTTTGTTTCCTTTTCCTTAATTTTCCTTTGCATGCATATTCTTGTCTCTTCATCTTCCTTTTCTCCTATTTTTCTTTATTTCTTTAATTAATTGTCATTTATTGTCTTTTTCTTTTGCCAATGTCAATACCTATTTCCACATCCAATAATAAGCCACAAGTGATTCCCATTATAATGTTTTTCCCTCCATTCAGCTTAGAATATGTGTCTCATGACCTTGGCTTGATTATTTAAATGGAAAATAAAACTTGGGTTGCTACATTTGTACCTAGAACATCTTTCCATGACCAAGGTTCCCAAGCACACGTTGGCATGCCCTAGCGAAACATAGCACTCCCTTAGCATGTGGTTGCATGCCCCGAAAGACCTTGGCAAGCATTGACATACATGAGAACTTTGCATTCATTGACACATGGTATGTATTGGAACCTATTGTAAGTGTGCCTAGCATGCCCCTTTTGAAGAAGGTAAAGCCCTCACTTATTAACCCTCTTATGTGTTCATTTCTTTGCATTCTAGCTTACTTCTCTCATTTTTTTCCTTGACACTCCTTGACACTTGTTGGGACACCCTAGAACCCTACACATCTTAGCATGTCTTAGAACCTAGCATTCCTTGGCACTATTTGGCATGTGTTAGCATACCCTTAAACTCCATAACATGCTTTGGCACTTATTGACATGCCTTGGTATTCCCTAGCATGCCTTACTACTACCTATCATACCCTATCACTCCCTCCTTAACGCACCTAGCACTCATTGGTAGTCCCTAGCACACCCTTATATTCATTCATTTCCATGCATTTTAACCTAGTGCTTCCTTGTGTTTCCCTAGTACTCCCTAATACTCCTTGGTGTGCATTGACACTCTCTGGCACTCTTCGACATGCCTTTCCACTCCATAGAATGTCTAACACTCCTTGACACACATTAGCAATTGCAAAGTCTTTGCATGTCTAGCATGCATTGATATTCCTTGGTATGTTTTGGCATGGTATAAGATTAAAGTTACTTGAGATCAATTATTGGAAAATAGGAGAGAAGTAACAAAGGAAGATTTGGCACTTAGAATGCACTAACACTTGGAATATGATATGTTTTGGCACCTAAATTACTACGAAAAAGGCCTTTACAGGTGGTTTGGCTTGTGGCGGTCTTCCAAAACCACCTCTAAAAGTGTTTTTATGGATTTAGGAGCGGATTTTGAAACCCCCCCAAAAAGTCATGAAATTTTGAACTTTTTTAGGAGGTTTTCTAACAACCACCTCTAAAAGTGATTTCTCCTTAATTTTGGAGTGATTTTTTAAGTTATTGCTCCTAAATATATTTTTCATGGTTGTATTTTGAAACCCACCTCAGAAAGTCATGAAAATTGAGCTTTAGGGGGGGGGTTGGATTTCTAACATCTTCCTCTAAAAGTGTTTTCTCATGACTTTTTTTTTGCCCAGAGGGGTAGGGCTTAAATGAATTCCCTTAAATAAATTTTTCATGGTGGTTTTTAAACCCCCCCCACCCCCACGCACCCCGAAAGTGATGAAAAATAAACTTTTTTGTGGCAGAGGGTTTCTAACAACCACCTTTAAAAGTGTTTTCTCATGACCTTTGTTTGGGGAGGCAGTGAAATTATTGCTCCAAATTACATTTTTCATGGCAGTTTTTTGACAAGCCCCTAAAATTCATTAGAAATAAACTTTTGAAGGAATTTTTTGAAACCTTCCCGCCCCTCCCCACACCACCCCCACAACACCCCCCCCCCCCCCCCCCCCCCAACAAAAAAAAAAAAAAAAATACTCATGAGAATTGAACAATTTGGAGGCGGTCATTTAACAACTAGCTCTAAAAGTTCAATTCTCATGAATTTTTTTTTTTTTTGGTGGTGGTTGGGGGGGGGGGGCAGAGGGTGTCAAAACCACATCCAAAATTTCAATTCTTGTGAATTTTAAGGGGGATTGTTTGATAAAACCACTTAAAAATCATGACAATGTAAATTTTGGAGGCAATTTTGGACAAATCTCCCCCCCCACCCAAAAAAAAAAAATAGTCATTAGAATTGAACTTTGGAGGTGGCTGTTAATTGATCGCCTCCAAATGTTCAATTCTCATGAAGTTTTGGGGATTGGGATCTTTTAGCGTATTGAAAGGGGTAAGGGGACATTAGGGTAGCATGAATGGGTATAAGTGAGAGGTTTGAGCATGGTTTACTTAGATCTATAATCCTCGCATTAAAGAATGAGAAGGGACCTTAGGACCTCATGGCATAGGGGCTATGGAGCTTAGAGGGAAGGAAATGAGAGTAATTGATAGGGGAACTCCCAATAGTTGTGTTAAGGGGATTAGGAGCCCCATTATCACAACCCATAACAACTAAATTCCTCCCGTTAACCCACATGCCATAATCCCTTAACCCCTACACTCATAATGCATAACCCATTAACTCCTTGATCCCTTAAACCCTAAGAAACTAACCCCTAAATTAGAATCCTTGAACAACCCTTAAAAGTCATGACAATGTAACCTTTGGAGGAAATTTTTGACAACCCCCCCCCCAAACAAAATTACGAGAATTAAAATTTTAGAGGCGATTGTTAAATGATTACCTCCAAATATTAAATTCTCATGAATTTTGGGAGAAGGGGATATTTTGTTGTATTTAAAGGGGCAAGGGGAAATAAGGCTAGCATGGATGGGTAGAAGTGAGAGGTTCAAGCATGATTTACTGAGATCTATAATCCTAGCATTAGAGAATCATAAGGGACCATAGGACCTAATGAAATAGGGTCTACGGGGGCTAGAGGGAAGACAACAAGAGAAGTTGATAACAGAACCCCCAATATTATGATAAGGGGCCCCATTATCATCACCCATAAGCCCTTAACATATAACTAAATTCCCTATATTCTTAACCCCAAAGCCATAATCCCTTAACCCATACACTCATAACTCATAACCCATTTAAGCCCTTGATCCCTTAAACCCTAAGAAAATAACCCCTTAACCCGTAACCCCTAACTTACAATCCTTGAAAACCCTAAGACCTCACCCCTTATCCTCATAAAATATTACACTTAACCTGTAACCCCTAACCCCTTAACTAGTTGACACCTAAATCTCATAACCCTTAAGCACTTAGCCCCTAAACCTTGTGACCCATAAGCCTTTTGTACTTAACATTTAACCTCAGAAGCCCTTAACCACTAAATCATTAACCTCTAACCCATAAACCCTTGAAACCTCAATCCCTTGGCCCTCAACACCCTCATACCTTACTCTTTACCCTTAACCCCTAACTCTTAAACCCATAAACTCCATTAACACCTACAACCCCTAAAATTTCCTCCTAAACTATATGTGGTTCAACACTAATTTTCTTGGTCATATTAGGTTTTTGTTCACTAAACCATCAAAATAAAACCTCCAAGTGCTACTAGGGTCTAAGGAAAAGAGCCATAAGGTCCTCAATATGATTTAAATTTATGGATAGTCACATTTCCCCCAAATATCCTCGACATATTTTCTTTCAAAGGGAAATAGTATGGTCCTATAATGTCCACAAATTCATCTAAGCTCACAGGAATAAAGTAATTATCATCTCCATGCACGACCCAAATGTAATTCATGTCCACTCAAAAGAAAAAAGAGGATATAAGTTTGACCCTTTAGCTATCATCATCCTTTAGCACTGGTCCATTATCTTACAAAATGTATGGGTAACAATCCCATACAATTCTACAATATTTCTAAAAGGTTTTGTCTGCAACATGCTCAAAACAACATTCAAATTCCCTTAGTTTTCTCCAAGTGATCTATTTGAAACTGACACAAGCATTCCTCAACTACATGAATGGTGCAATCTTCAAGTTATCCATATCTAGGTTCATCCTATTTTGACCCTCTTTTGTGTGCCTTCAATACAAAGTTGACCATGGTCATTTTCTAATTGGATCTACATTTTTCATCTAGTGAGAATGCCACCTCGTTCTTTAAGAATGGTTTGCTTCTAAACAAAATTACACTAATACTCTAAACATATATGGGTCTAGAAGATACATTAGGAGAAGAAAACATAGGTAAAACACAACCTTATTTGTCAAACATAGGTCAAACATATAAAAAAATTAAAATAGTATACACATGTAATTCTTACATTGTTGGATGGTTTTGGATTAAATCCACCATTTTATTTCCCCATCTCCATGGTAGCTTTTCATTCCATTAATTATTCAACAATTGCTTTCAATTTTCCAAGTTCCTTGTCTTTTACTCTCAATTTATATTTTGTATCATAAAGTTGAAGTTGATTGGAGAACTCTCAATAGTTGTGATAAGGGGATTAGGGGCTCCCTTATCACAATCCATAAACCCTAATGCATTTAACCCCTTAGCCCAGGGGGGCCAATGGTGTAATTGTAGGGGCATTGAGACAAAATTTAGGGGTTCATAACATTAGGAGAAATTGAATGGTGTCACAAAAAAGCTGGAAGGGATATCATGTTGTGTATTGAATGGGCCAAGGGGAAGTCTAAGAATGGCTTAGTATGATTTATAATCCTAGCATTAGAGAATGAGAAGGTGACTTAAGACCTAATGTCATATGGGCTGGGTGGCCTAGAGGGAAGGAAACTAGATGAATTGAGAGGGAAGCCCCCAATAGTTCTGATAAGGGGATTAAGAGTCCCATTATCACCAACCATATTCGCTTAAACCATAACCACTAAATTCCCTATTCCCCTTAAACTCCAAGTCCTTAACCTACACACTCATAACTCATAGCCCATTAAAGTTTAAGCTAGTAACCCCTGACCTAAAATACATGAATACCCTAAGCCCTAACCCTTGACTTAAAATCCATGAAACCCCTATTCCCTAACCCCTTGTCCTGTTAACTTGTGATCCTTAACCCCTAATCCCCACTAGTGCATATGGGTGGAAAATCCAATGTCATACTCCGATAGGTTGGCCATATGATTGGATTTTACTTCCAAATATTTTTTGTATTTAAAAAAAAAACCCGACATTTGTGAGATATCCGACAAACACAATTATCTCGGATATCCGACGATATGTTAGTCAAATATTTGACGATAATTTTTTTGGTTAGATATGCGACGAAAATTGAATGTTCGACAAATATTTGACATTTGACTAAGTCAATTATCTATCTATTGGAATATTGACTATTGACAAAGTGAATGTTTTTCAAGTTGGACAACATCTCTCTAGTCAAAATCCATCGAAAGTTCATCAAAATGGCTATTTTTTTCATAATACAAAAATATTTGATTTTGCTATTTGCATTACAAATAGTTAAACACTATTGAGGTTTATTTTTTTAAATATTCACCATTGAAAGTTTGGTAAGGAAAAATGTTACATAAAATTCCTCCAAGAAGACAAGGAGACGTGAGATCTACATTGGAGGCTTTGGGTAATTTCTTTCCCTTGTTTCATCCACGTTTATCATCCTTAAGCCCTCACAAAATTCACAATTACTCTAAAGAGAATTTCAATCTCCAAAGTTTGAACATGCCAAAAATTGATTTATTTATTGCAAGCATCTTGATTTCACCGTGTCTCTCTTTAAAATGAATGTATTTTTTATCATAGTATAATCGAATTAAGGAAATGTAATATTAACATAAAGAGGGGATAAATAGAGAACCAAGTGTTGTTAGCAGTACAACTTCATCTTGGATTTCACCGAGCTTGTCTGAGAAGACAAACACGATCCCATGCGAGAAATAACCTATAAATGTAAAGAAAACAAACTAAAGGAAAGAAGTGGAGTGAAAGTGAAACAAAGTGAAGAAAATCAAAGGAAACAACAAAGAAAAGAAAAACCACTCCTACTCCTAACCTAAACAGAGCGTAGGCCAAACTTACCTAAAGCGATACTTATAATGTCACTGTCGATGCATTGGTTGGACTATGTAGGTGAGGGAATGCATGTCAAGAAAGATATACAAGTATAACAACAAACAACAAAGATAAGACAATTCAAACCAAAACGTTCGAAGTTTGAATGAACACGTAGAAAAGTGAAAATGAAAAGTGCATGAAATACACTTTGCAGGTGTACCATATGGGTGTACCATAGTGTTTAAACAAATTGTGAATCAAATACATGTAGGCATAAACTTGAAAGGAGAGCGAAGATGAATAAAGAAGAAAATGTTCTCTTTTCTATTGTGCTTGCCACGTATGACTCCTCCAATGACTGAGCAATAGGATCGTGTGATACAGATGGAGGATGCGAAAATTGTAAAATAGATTGATTTCCAATGTGTAGGAGAGAGTGATGAGGAGCCTGGAAAGATTTAACACATTTTTGATAGGAAGTGGAACTGACCTCAAGACTATGAGAACCTAACATAACCATCATCTCAGGATAAAGAGCCTTGACAGCTTAGGGAAGTTCCAATTAATCATAAGATGTATAATCAAAGATCGATGGATTAGAAGGAGGTCGTCCTCCACCACAGATTCTTGTTCAGACTCCCACACATACTCATCGAAAATGATATTGTGGGTTGGTTGTTCAAAACCAACTCCATCCAGAACTTGATCCTCATGAACATTAAAAAATAGATTCAAAATAGGTGAACACAACACATCACAATCTGTAGGATCAGAGGAACCAAAGGAAAGAGGACAAGGAGATAGCACTCCATCACAACCATCGGACTGACAGTCCAAACCTGCGCTGAAATTCTAGGAATGTGAGGTGGGAAAGATGGTGGTAGATCAAAAAATGAATTTTCAACTTCTCCCGCCTTAAACTACAGAACTAGAGTTGTTTAATGAGAAGAGGACGAAGGGTCACTTGGAAAAACAACCTTGTTTGTCACAAATTGAGAAGCTCTAACACAGAGGTACATTAGGAGAGGTTCAAAAGATGTAAGTTCGTGTGTATTTTCTGAAATGTGAACAAGATATTGAAATATTCATGTCAAGAACTACCAATCGACTTCATCTTTTAGAAATTCAAAACACAAATGTATGAAACAATTGTGAAAATGGCGCAGTGATTCATTAGGTGATTTTCACAATTCGAAAATTTTCTTGCACTAACGTTTAGGATCATATATATCAAAAGCGTGAAACAAATATGTGACAATATATTCAAAAGAGTGTATGGAGGCATCTCAAAATGTGTGACACCATTACCTTGCGTTCCCTTTGAACGTGAGAATGAACAACTTACAACCAACATGCTCACAATGGATGTTGTGCTCTGTGCATAAATCAATAAAATAAGCAGTATGCTCAAATAACATTATCTCACCCTCTCAAGGAACATACACAAATTTCTGTTCATGTGGCTTTGGAACTTCTCTTGGCATATTAATTGAGTCATTAAACAATTACTGGATGAGAAACTTAAGGGGCATTGCAAATTTCCTCACCCTCCTTGTCAACCATTTTTCCAAAGAGTTCTAAAAGCTAGGTTTTTAGTCATGTTGGGCATAGAATCCACCATAATGTTTAGCCCTCTTAAGGATTGATAGAATCTTACACTTTTGAATCCTTCTATTAGATTTTGAATATAACAAATCAATATTCTCAACTGAGTTTCCTTTTGAAGAGTTTTGTTTACCATGTGACAAATGATGACATCTAAATACACTATTACGAATCAAACATTTCATATGTTTTGACTCTTCACTATCAAGAGTCATTTCCAAAGGGCCAAGGCTTCTACGTGATTGTTTATTGTTTTTACGATTCTATGGAAAATAAGTTTCCTTCCTTTCCTTCAAGGTAAAATATTAACACACCCACCTCCCAATTAAATGTCCATAACACTTTCATAGAAGACCAAAAATGAACACCACTCGAGTCTTCAAGAGTCCATTGGTGACATTTCTTTCCAAACATAGGAATAAGACTCTAGTTAGACAAGACATGACAAGAAATCAAATCTTTCGTTCATGGGCTATGCAAATATATTTAGGTATTGTGCCAATTCGCAAACATAAAGATATGCACTATGGTCCATCCCATCCTATCAAGCATAATGAAGGTTAAAGCCCTCAAGAATGTTTGAGCAACTTGTCCAATAGTCATAAAGAACATATACAAATTTATGTTCATTTGGCTTTGGCACTTCTCTTGGCATATTAGTTGAGTCATGAAACAATTAAGTGGATGCAAAACTTAAGGGGCATTGCAAGTTTCCTCACCCCTCTTGCCAACCATTTTTCCAAAGAGTTCCAAAAGCTAGGTTGCTAGCAATGTTAGGCATAGAAGCTACGATAATGTTTAGCCCTCTTAAGGAGTAGTAGAACCTTACACTTTTGAATCTTTCTATTGGATTTTTAATGTAACAAATCAACATTCTCAATTGAGTTTCATTTGGAGGAGTTTTGATTACCACGTGTCAAATGATTACCATTAAATATACAATTACAAATCACACATTTTATATGTTTTGGCTCTTCATTATCAAGAATCATTTCCAAAGGACCAATGCTTCCCTATAATGTTTGGGAAGCTGATAAAATTGAATTTAATTTGTGAAAGGTTTGAAAATGAGGGATATTATATGTGTGTGTTGGGGCTTCAAAAATGAATAATTTTAGGTGGATTATAGTATTATAATGATTAAAATAATTATCTATATATAAAAATGGAAAAATAGATTTATTATTATTATTTTAAATAAATTTATCTATTAATAAAAATAAAATAAATAAAATATATTAAGTCTAGAAAATCTTGGATAGACAAACACGTGCTCTTAAAGCCCAACTTAATTGAAGTATATTAAATTTTTTATTAACAAAATTTTGTGAAATATACAGGGTTATACGACCTCATAGACCTTCTCTCAAGATTATAATTAAAGTAAATTTAGTTATTCTAAAAACCCAACCTGCATTTTCTCTCGACTTTTTCATTAATTGATGTAAAAATCAGTTAGTTAGTCTTTCTTTCTTTTCCAAGAAGAAACTGAGTTTGTGTGCTCCAAATTATTACCCTTTCGAAACAATCCTAAAGTTATTCGAAATTCAAATAAAGTTTTTTCTATTTAATAATATTTATTACAAATATATTAACATAAATAAAAAAAATATTAATTTTTTAATAAAATTAAAAACATAAATATTTAATATAATATAAATTGCATTTATATTTTATTATTTAAATTTACATTGATTTGTTTATAACTTTCATTAAAAATTTATTTTTTAAATTAATTTGATTGTTATTTATATTAAATTTCAATTTGTGTAATTTTAAATTATATGTATTATTTAATATTATTCTAATTTTTTTATATTAAATTCAGGAATGTTACCTAATTTTTATTTATAATATTTGCTTTATAAAATTGTTATTATTATTTTTAATATTTATGATTAAATTATATTTTATTTAAGTTTGAATGAAGATTTTTATGAGTGGGAATGAGGATTTTTTTTAATGGAAAATAATCAATTTTAACTTCATTTAAATAGGAATGAGGATATTTAAGAGCGGGAATGAGGATTCTTTTAAGTCGGACAATAATCAAATTTAACGAGGATACTTATGAGTCGGAATGAGGATTCTTTTAAGCCAGAAAATAATCAAATTTAACGAAGATACTTATGAGTCGGAATGAGGATTCTTTTAAGCAAGAAAATAATCAAATTTAACGAGGATACTTATGATCAGGAATGAAGATTCTTTTGAGCGGGAATGATATTTCTTTTAAGATGAAAAATAATCAAATTTAACTTCATTTAACCTAGAATGAGGATTATTTTAAGCGAGGAAAAGAAAGAAAGAAATTATAAAAGGGCGCAACTTTGTTCTAGTAAAGGGATAGGAAGAGCTGTACAAGGAATGCAAGAAGAAGTATTGTGAGGATACTTATGAGGGGGAATGAGGATTCTTTTAAGCTGGAAAATAATCAAATTTAATGAAGATACTTATGAGTGGGATGAAGATGAGGCAGCCAATATAAAGAGATGAGGCAGCCAATATAAAGATCAAAGATACACGGATTATGTTGAAAACATTTAAAACCATAGCAAGGGCACTAATCAAAACATAATGTTAACCATAGATTTACAGCACACTCACGAAAGAAATAAAGAATATCTACTGCAAGTCTCCATATCCTATGATGCCACAGATCAGAGAGCCAACTTTAAGGTTGAATAAAGGATCCAATGGAAGAGCTTTAGAGACTAAAACCTAAAAGAATATAACACGGTACATAATCCCAATCAGAAGGTTTCTTTTTAAAAGAAGTGACTTGCAGTAACTTTCAGGCATAATATCTTACTTCAGGTCAGAAACTAATAAATAGTTAGAAGGTAAAACCATATAGTATGTAGTTGTAAGGACATCTATACTAAGTTACTGAAATGGGAAAAGGAAATCAGAGGCAAATAGGAACATAACTATAAATTGGTTACAGGACTCATCTTAACAGAAAAATGGAAATATATCACAAATATAAATATACAATTATATTTAAAAGATATTCATATTTTTACCACATTTTTTGTTCGTGTTCTTACAGTTTGAATCACATTCTGCTCACAACTCATCGCTTGCAGATTCAGTCAGTTGTTTTAGAATTTCTGTTCATATCACTACCCACAGAACACCATTACCCGCTACCCCAGAATTTATTCGTGAGCTCTCAGAACGCTGTGGTGGATTATGCGCTGCATACCCCAACAAAATCTTTAACGTCTGTGAGGATCGAAGACAAGAGAGAAGTTAATAAAAGGCACTGTTAAGTTCTTTAATTCGATTGAATACCATGTTCACTGGACTAGCCAAGCGCAAGGATTGAGATATCATGATGCTATAAGTTTCAAAGCCAGTCCCATAATGTCACTCGCTACTATTATCTTCCTTTTTTTGGTTCATTTGGGTATCTGTTATGTGTTGGAGTTACTGTAAAGTAATGCCATGTATCATGGTTTTCTCCTTTCTCGTTCATAAGATACTGCAAGTTCTATGCAATTCTTGGGGTTTCATAACATTTTTTTTACATGATATCATATAAAGTTGGTTGTGCGTTGGCTAACTATGGAAAGTGTCTGTCAATGGGCAGTATGATGGAAGACTTTAAAGTGAAGAACGTAAAGGATTCAAACAAGAAATTCTATGTGGAGTTCAAGGGACCTCCAGAAAGTAAGTTAGACTTCCATTGTTTTTCTTTCTTTAAGAAAGAAAAAATTGCATTGCTCAAGTTTTCTAGTTTTCCCTATTGTTGAATCCTTTGAATCCTCAAGTCTCCAACTGAACTTTGGTTGAATCCTTTGAATCCTCAAGTCTCCAACTGAACTTGTGGCTTTGTAAGGTTTAGCTAATTAGTTAAATTTTAACATATTTCAAGATTGCCTTATGAGACGCTGTTTTGCAAATTTGAAGGATTCTTTGATTGACCCAATGTCGGTATTGGAATAGCAATATTAGATATGATGATGGGTTTTTACCAGCTGTGTTATTAGTTTATTGTCTGTGTATCAAACGGTGTTGTGACATTAGCTCCTCTGTTCCAACTTTAGGGCGGGGTTTAATTTTGTAATGAGTAGATTGGTGGGATGTTACGCAGAATTCACTGTTTGTCATGATCTAATTAGGTCTTTACCAAGATGGAGTGTGGACGGTTTATGTGGAATTATCAACTGATTATCCATTCAGACCACCAATTATTCGTTTTATGGATAAGATCTACCATCCCAACATTGCTGAGTTGTAAGTACCCATTTCAAACTAGCAAAATGTTTTAGTATTTTGCAAGACTCAAGACTGTGTTGAAATTGTAATTTCAAGTGCAGTGATAGTTGAACAGTGGCAGCGTACAGTTTTTTGCAAAACCCGCAGTACTCCCATTGCACGGCTTTTCACCGAGCGGTGGTTTTCGGAAAGGGCTAACGAGCTTGCTATCGGGCATTAAATGCCCGCTTAGCTGCAAGCTCGATAGCCATTTAAAACAGACGTGCGCGGTGCTTTTCGAACACTCCATCCCCACCGAAAGCTATATGGCTATTGAGCTTGCAGCTAAGCCGACATTTAATGCCCGATAGCAGGCTCGTTAGCCCTTGCCGTGGTTTTCTTCTAAACGGCAGCAATACAGTACGCCAGCTGACACGTGGCCACAACAACTGTTTCAAAACTACCATTTCCCGGAGCATAAAGATCAGTCAGAAAAGTCCACGTGATATTGATTGCAACCGTCCGATTGAAACTAAAGTTGATGCGTACAGGTCTGCACCATGACGTGACGTGAAGTGAAATTCTCCATTGACAGCCTTCTTTTGTCAGTACGGTAATTAATGAAATTTTTTACTCCGGTTGTTGAAAGTAGATGAAGAATTTATGTCATGTTTTTGTGTTAGTTGCATATGTGAAATGCAATATACGCAGCAGTGCTTATTGTAATTGTTTTTTTTGTTGAGAAAACAAACAGGGTATGTGCAGAGCAACAGAGTGCAGGGTATGTGCAGAGCAACAGAGTGCGAATGTATTTGTTGTTCATTGATATGCATATGGACTGTGCAGCAGTGCGATGAAAAAGTATTGCCCTGTCTTGATTCGTAAAAACATGAAATGTAACACATGCAGCAGCATGTATGTTTGGTTGTTCGTTGAGTGAAAACAAGAGGGTAGACGCAGCAGTGCCAAGGATGAAATTTTTTATGCACAGCAATGCAGAGTTAGTATTGTTCGTGGAATATGAAATGAAATACACACAGCAGTGTGAAAGTAAGTTTTGCTTGTTGGTAAGAAAAGAAAGGGAATGCGCAGTAGCGCAAATGTAAATTTCTCTTGGTAATGCACAGTAGTGCAGAGATAATGTTTCTTTGTTGAGAGAGGAAAATGTAATGAGACATGCAGCAGCATGTCATTTGTTTTGTTTTTGTTGACCATGTAATGTAGTGCAACACAACGCGAATATAATGCTTTTTGTTGGGAATACGAAAGAGGGAAAATACACAGCAGTGTGTAAATGAATTTTGTTTTACACAGCAGTGTAAATTCTTCAAAAGAGACAGAGGTTTTGGATTTGTATTGCACAGCAGTGCAAAGTAAAAAAAAAAAAGGCTTTTACACACAGTAGTGTTTTTATTTTCAGCAGAGACAGAGTAATCTTTTTTGGAACTGCCTTTGAAGCAGGCATGTTGTAATCCTTTTGTTAGAGGGAGATGCTTTTGTAACAGCAGTTGTGAAATCCCTCAGTGTGAGGAAGATGATTTATGTAACAGTTGGTTTCCTGTTAATAAATAGAAGTTTTTTTTTGTGTTGTTGAAACTCTATCCTCAACAAAACAATTTTTAGCTTCCCTGTGCTAAGATCATGTGTATTAAAAACAGAGCATCAGTCTCTGTTTTGTTCAGTTAATTTTGTTTTGGAATTTAGCAGAAAATTCCCAACATTGGTATTAGAGCTTGTCCAGGCTCTTTGAAGGTGTCAAAGAAGCTGAAGGAAGGACTTCTTGCTGCAGCAGCTTCTCCAGCAGAGTGAAAACTCAGTCAATAAAGATTCAAAGGTATTTCTCAAGCCAGTTATTTAAATACTTGACTGTATTTTGAAGCATAGTTAAGAATGGCAAGGTCAAGGGAGAAAGTCTCCAATCCTCCTAAGGATGTGTCTCCCTCTACTACTAAAATAGAAGACAATCAATTTGAAAGCATTCTATTTGAGGCTCCAAGGCTCAATGTGAACTTTAATATATGGGAAGCAAAAATGAGGACTTTCTTACAGTCTCAAGGGATTGAAATTTGGGAAGCAGTGATTGATGTTAGCAGGATGGATAGAGAATCCAAGGAGTACAATGCAAAAGCAGCAAAGACAATCTTGAATGGGCTACCTGATTCTGTAAAGAAGAATTTAGGAAAATATTCATCAGCAAAGGATATATGGGACAAACTTCATGACCTTCACTCAAAAGGAGCACTGACCATGACCATCAATCAAAAGGGAGATCCTGAACCCATCATAAAAGCTAAAAATGAGAAAGATGACATCAAGGATGAAGCAGACCTAGAAGATGAAAATAATGAAAAGGACTTTGTAGAAGAACTCCTTACTCAACTTATGACTGCCATGGAAGAGATTAACAATTTTAAAAAGGAACATAAGGCACTTAAGAAGATAGCTCTAGTTGGTAACCAAGATCAAACAAGGAAGAAAGTTGACCTCATCAAGCTTCAAGTACAAGAAAGGGATGAAGAGCTTTCCAAACTTAAGAAGGAATTTCATCAAAGCAAAAGGAAGCATCATGAAGAGGTCATGTTCATGACAAATCAATTGAATAAAGCAAAAAAGAAGGAAAATACCTTGTCAAGTCAACTTGAACAAAAGCACAAGAGCGTGAACAAACTTGAAGAAGAGATTGGTTAGTATAAGGTAGAGGTCTCCTCCCTTAAGTCTCAATTACAAGAAGCCAGGAAGTAGGCACAAGAAGCTGAGAAGAAAATGGAGAGCAGTTAAGCAAAGAATGAAGAAATCTTCAAATGAAATCAGATATCATCTCCCTTAAAATAGGAGTAGCTGAAGCTACTCGTAGCAAGGAAGAAACTGAGGAACAACTTGCAAAGAAGAATAATGAGTGTGAAAGATTGGAAGAAGAGATTGTCCTCTTTAGAAAAAGGGTTGAAGGGATGAACAAAATCTTGAAGAGCTCTCAAGCCTTGGATGACATGCTCAGCTATCACAGATGTCCATTTGATAAATCAGGGCTCAGGTATGAAAGTGAACCTTCAAACAAGAATGAAAATGCTTTAAGCAAAAGAGATGTGAAGAAGCCAGAAAGAAATTGTGATGCTCCTAGTTCCAGCAAAGGCAAGGAGAAATATCAAGGCTACAATAGAAGAAATCCTATTCTAAGAAGAAATCTTGCTCCAAGTAAAAAACCAGCTCCAAAAAGAAATATAGATGATGTCAAAGAGGCAAGAGGCAATGGTTATCATCAAAGGATCTCAAGGCAGAAAGGCTTCAGAAGTACATCAAGGAAACCTCCATCTCCCAGGTACCAAAGTTCATTTTTTGGCTATTGTTATTCTTGTTCAAACTTTGGTCATATGGCAAAAGACTGTAAAGCATCTCATAGAGATTGATGTTATAGTCTCCGACAACCTCTAAAAAACAATTTTACAGGAAGAAATCATGAAATCTTATTCATGAACAATGTAGAATGCTTCAAGTGTCATAACATTGGTCATATGGCACGTGATTGCAACTTAACACAGGCTCTTACACAAGCTAGACCCATGCAAAAGAAGAAAGTTACACAAGTATGGAGAAGGAAGGAAATACAGTGCGAAAATCCCTTGAGCTCTCCAGCCAATCTAAGCTTTTTTTTTAGAAAACTCTACCAAAAGGAGACGATGCATACAGTGAGGGGGAGCCTGTAATTCTTAATCATTATCGCTGAAGCTATTAGTGAATGGGTTCTTATGAAATCCTTGGTGAACTATATTAACAGTCAATCTTTGATGAAGATCTTCTTATAGGGGAGAGATATGGAATTAAATCTGCCATAAGAGCAGAGAAAAAAAGGTTGCAGGATAGCTTGGAGATGCAAAGATTGGAAATCTTGCCTAAGGCAGAGAGAAAGAGGATATTACATGATTGGAGTGCCTGAGCACAGCAGTGAGAGCGATGAAAGGAAAGTTGATACGAATAGGTAGAAAAGTTTTGAATTTTTTGATGAAATGTCTGGGTATGACTAATAACCCAGCAGTTGAAATTAAAACGGAGTGTTGAAATTGTAATTTCAACTGCAGCGACAGTTGAATAGTGGCAGCATACAGTTTTTGCAAAACCGGCAGTACTCCCATCGCACCGCTTTTCACCGAGCGGTGGTTTTCTTCCGAACGGCAGCGATATAGTACACCAGCTGACACGTGGCCACAACAACTGTTTCAAAACCACCATTTCCTAGAGCATAAAGATCAGTTAGAAAAGTCTGCGCGATATTGATTGCAACCATCCAATTGAATTTAGTGATGTCCACCGTCCGATTGAAACTAAAGTTGCTGTGTACAGGCCTGCACCATGATGTGACGTGAAGTGAAATTCTCCATTGACGCCCATCCTTTATCAGTATAGTAATTAATGAAATTTTTTACTCCGGCTGTTGAAAGTAGATGAAGAATTTATGTCATATTTTTGTGTTAGTTGCATATGTGAAATGCAATATACGCAATAGTGCGTATTGTAATTGTTTTTTTTGTTGAGAAAACAAACACGGTATGCGTAGAGCAACAGAGTGCGAATGTATTTGTTGTTCATTGATATCCATATGGACTGCGCAGCAGTGCGATGAAAAAGTATTGCCCTGTCTTGATTTGTAAAAACATGAAATGTAACACATGCAGTAGCATGTATGTTTGGTTGTTCATTGAGTGAAAACAAGAGGGTAGACCTAGCGCCAAGGATGAAATGTTTTATGCACAGCACTGTAGAGTTAGTATTGTTCGTGGAATATGAAATGAAATACACACAGCAGTGTGAAAGTAAGTTTTTCTCGTTGGTAAGAAAAGAAAGGGAATGCACAGTAGCGCCAATGTAAATTTCTCTTGGTAATGCACAACAGTGCAGAGATAATGTTTCTTTGTTGAGAGATGAAAATGTAATGAGACACGCAGTAGCGTGAAGGTAATGTCATTTGTTTTGTTTTTGTTGACCATGTAATGTTTCTTTGTTGAGAGATGAAAATGTAATGAGACACGCAGCAGCGTGAAGGTAATGTCATTTGTTTTGTTTTTGTTGACCATGTAATGTAGCGCAGCAGAGCGCGAATATAATGCTTTTTGTTGAGAATATGAAAGAGGGCAAATATGCAACAGCGTGTAAATGAATTTTGTTTTACACAGCAATGTAAATTCTTCAGAGGAGACAGAGGTTTTGGTTTTGTATTGCGCAGCAGTGTAAAGTAAAAAAAAAAAAGGTTTTTACACACATCAGTGTTTTTATTTTGAGCAGAGACACAGTAATCTTTTTTGGAACTGCCTCTGAAGTAGGCATGTTGTAATCCTTCTGTTAGAGGGAGATGCAAAAAAAAGGTTTTTACACACATCAGTGTTTTTATTTTGAGCAGAGACACAGTAATCTTTTTTGGAACTGCCTCTGAAGTAGTGATGTTGTGATCCTTCTGTTAGAGGGAGATGCTTTTGTAACAGTGATTGTGAAATCCATAAGTGTGAGGAAGATGATTTATGTAACAATTGGTTTCCTGTTAATGAATAGAAGTTTTTTTTTTGTGTTGCTGAAACTTTGTCCCCAGCCAAACAATTTTTAGCTTCCATGTACTAAGATCCTGTGTATTAAAAACAGAGCATCAGTCTCTGTTCTGTTCAGTTAATTTTGTTTTCGAATTTAGCAGAAAATTCCCAACAAACTAGTGGTGCAGGGTCACCCTAATTCTTCCATTTGATAATTGATGTATCATTTCAAACATGATAATTCGCCATTTTTCTAACTAGGTTCAATTTTTTTGGCACTTCAAATTTGGCCAAGTTTGGTCGACGTTCTTGAAAAGGAATGGTGTCCAATATATAGTAAGGAAGAAATAATCAGACTAACCACAACTTTTCTTGATTATTTGTTCGAGGACTGAGTTTGTTTTTGTGATTCCCAAGAAACGAGCGAATTTATTATGCTCAATTTATTGCTTCAGTATTGCATTTGCAGATCTCTTGAATATATTTGAAATGTTTCTTCCTCAACTTTTATTATATCCGAATGCAGAGAAACCTTTAAATTTCGGTGCTGGTGCCTTAATGAAGGGTGACAAGAATGCTTATGAGGAGAAGGTGAAAGGTAAAAGGTAAATTCATGGATGCTTGTCCCACTTTGCACTGCAAATCTATTCCAAGATGTTTTCTCATTCACTTCACATATTTATACACTTTATCTGAATTACTTGTCCACAGTATCTAAATATTTCTTCAGTGCTTACAGTGTACACAGACAGCTAGTTTATCATTCCCGTAAATTGAAAGATTCAGATGAGGAGAACATATAATTTTTATTAGTTGCACTAGTGCAATAAATCAATACGCTCTGCTAGTGAATTACAAGATTGACAGATTTCAAGATTTCTTGAATTACAAGAATTAGGTTTTTTTTTATAGTTCTGAACCTATCTTTATCATTCATTTCTTTTTGGCTGCGTGTTCTAGAATACTGTCTTCTATACGCGCAGTCAGGAAGCTTTGCCTGGAAACAGGAGGAGGAAGGCAGCACACAGGAAGGGGAAAGCAGCGAAGGCACTAGTGACAATGTATCTGCCTCTGGTGATGAGGGAACGGCCGGCTCTGCAGACCCATGATATTCTGGCAGATCCAGCTGTCATGGAAGTTCAAATTGCGCTCACCCACAATGTACTTTTGGAGAACGAAAGAAATTCTTTGCAATGATTAAACTTCTACTAATTTTGGACAGAACCCTATTGGTCAGTAATGGAAATGTTTACTATGATGCAATTCTAAATATTGTAAGCTTTATTGCAAACTGAATACTTGGCGGCTGAGTATATATCCAGAGAATTTCTACGTTTTTGTAAGCTTTATTGCAAACTGAATACTTCGCGGCAGGCTCATTTAAATGAAAAGATGGATGGAACAGTACTGTTAATGCCTTAATATCTCTTTCTTCGCGAAAATTTTAAAACGTTAATATCGTTATACATGTTAAAATCTAGTTATCTCGGAAGAGAGTTTTCAGCTAAAATTTATAGCAGTGGTTTATAATAAGATTTTTTGGAAGTTTTTTCGGTGGGTTTTTCCCGTCAAAATCTGGCAGCAATTTATTGGAATAGCAAGTTTGATAGCTAGTTTCTGCACAATCAAAGTGCCCCAAGGCCTTTTCAGGGTGCTGAATCCAAATATGCAGTTAAAAAACCATTTTAACTACAACAAATCAAGATTTAACCTCAATTTTCCCCGATTCCGTCACCGGAATCTCCAAAATGTCGCATTATAGACAACTCCAAAATTTATATAAAATGTTTTATTTTATGGAGAGAATTTAATATATATTTTTATATTATTTAATTTTTTTTATTCCAATAAAAATATCTAAAATGAAAATTTAGCCTGTGGTATTTGTAAATGTAATTTAATTAGATAATTAGTATAATTATATCAAAAATATATGTTTTATTAATGTACCTATTTACCGGATTAACTATGTACAAAAAAGTTATTTGTTAACTTTAATTTGAGAAAAAGAAAAGGAATTAAATATCTTATTGTTAAATGGACCAATTTGTTAAATAAATTTTGATTATATATTAATTACCCCATCTAATTAGAATATGAACTTATTAGAAATGGAATAATCTCAAATCTCTAGGAAATTGGTGGGTGGGAATAATCAATCCCTAGAAAATTGGTGGGCAGGGAGCTAGGTGGCACGAATCTATTTTTTTTAATTTATTAAAAGTCAATGCATCCTAACAAACTTGTAACACACTACAACCATTGGTAAGCATTAACAAACTTGTAACGCACTACAACCATTGATAAGAATTCAAATCAAGCATATGCTGAGCATATCCCCTTGAGAATCAATCTAAGTCATCAATTAAAAAAAAAAATCAACAGATCTTCATCCACCTTAAGTTGAAATAGGAATAAAAGAGAATGAAAATGTAAAAGAAATGAAACATAGGAAGGTCAACCTTGTATTCTTTGTTATTATCTCAATTTTTTTATAATTTTGAGCTAAAAATATTTTTAAAAAAAGATTTTGCTTTAGTTGGTAAGAGGAGAGGATGCCAAAAAACCCATGAGTTACCTTGTCACTAGAAATTATTCAAGTAGAGATTCAACAACCATTTGATTACTAGTTTTCTCTGTTGAGCTTCTAAAATAAACAGAAAAGGATGTCAAAAAACACTAGTTCCTTGTCACTAGAAATTATTCAAATAGAGATTCAACAACCATTTGATTACTAATTTTCTCTTTTGAGCTTCTGAAATAAACATTGAGTTCTTTGTACAATTAATTCATTTATTTACTTTCTATTAGTTAAATAAAATAAATAAAACAAAATTATATTCTAATAATTATTTGTTAATTTTATTGATGCTAAATTTTATACCATGAAAATGTTTTAAATTTTGCTTTTTATATTTCTTCTTCTAGATCATAAAAACATCATAATAAATTTAAACTAAACCCCATTAATTTATTTTTAAAACTTAAAATTAATAATTTAAATAATATGATAATTATATTAATGTAAAAATTATTTATTATAATTATTTTTTAATTATATAATTTTTTATTAATTAATCCTTTAAAAAATTATAATTATTTTTATTAATTAATTATTAGAAGAATAAGTACTATGGTTAATTGCCTAATTATACCCGATCATCTTTCCTATTTTTGGAAGACCATACACTAACCAACAATCAATAGATACCAGTCCACGTATAGTGGTACGGATCGATTTTGGGCATTTGGAATTCTTATGTGGGCCATGCAAGACACACAACTAGTGATATAGCAAGTCAAATCTTCCAAGGTCGTCCTTCCTCTACTTGCACTCCAATTTCTATCTCATCCATCACTCCAATTTCATATTTGATACGCAGAGTAAAGATTACATGTGGCATTACAATGGTAATAAAAGTGCTATGATGAAGTGAGTTTTATTGGGCGCAAATAAAATTGGTGTATAGTCATTCATGCTAAATGTTGGATTCTTGCAATATTAGTGGTATTTGTATTTGTGTTGATTGCACTTTATATCATATGGTGCATGGGAAGTAATTGGCCTAGAACTAGGTTACTACAATCATAATTAAAGACACAAATAGAGCCAAGACATTGTCTCAATTTGATTACTTTTATTGATTCTAGCTTGGTTAGATATTCACATGCAAAGGAGTTGCACCAAAAGAAAAGTTGTTAATGATAGAGTATTTTTAGAGTCTTGGTTTTTGTTGGATTGATTACTATTGTGTTGTTAGTTGGTTGATATCTCTAGGTTACACTAGAAAGTGGGAGTGTCTCTAATCTTCAGAAGTAGTGACACTCAAAATTGAACCAAGAATAGAGGCCTTGTATCCATTCAGAGAACATAGATCTCTATGTAAGTTAGAGAAACAAAGGCTGGGAAGTTAGTTTGGCAAACTATTATTGTTGGTGAAGTGAGTGGGCTATAAGTCTCTCATTTATGGAACATAACATACCAAAGCAGATGAATCTTTGATAGTGATGTAGTTCCTAGTTCTTTGAAGATAGAATAGACTTAGTATGAGTGAGAAAAGTTTGGAAGACTTGTAGGTCATCAATGTTTAGCTTGAAGAGGAGAATAGGAACTTGAAGGAGAGAGTCCAAATGTAAGACTAGAGGATAAAAAATATGGAGAAGAAACTTGAGACCTTTACAAGACTATTACCATTGATAAAGAACCAATTTTCCTAATTCTAAGACTCCTTCACTACCATGAGGGAAGAATAAGACAAGAGAAAATCACAACTCTTACAATTTGGGGAGAACTTAACTCAAATGGATAGTTGATAGGAGGACAGTCTCACTCAAATGATGGCTTAGACAAAGCTAAATCACGAGAAAAGCTACAAGTAGCTATCTAAAAGGTCATTAAAGCAAAGCTACCTTCCATTAATACCACCAAAGGCAACACTGTGATTGAGACAACTCTTGTAATCTTACCTTCCTTATTTCTTAAGAAACTTTTCGCGAATTTGAAAAGTAGACAGGTGACCTTGGTTTTAAGCTAATTGGATTTGGAAGATCATTCTAGTAAATCTTAATGGGCAGAAAATGTCATACACTGATCTTAGTTGCCACCTAAAGTAGGAGGATCCTGTAAATCAAGTTGGAAGATCATTGGACTAAGTTTTATCTCCTCCTTGACATCCTTATCCATGGAATGTAAGTTTTCTCTTCACTTTGACCATCAAAATTATCTTGTTCTTCCCTTACCTATTCTTTATTCACCATGTGTGTGTTGGGTTGTGTTATATTCTTTCCATAACTAGACCATGTAGTTAACTGGGGGGTAGAGCCCCCCCTTCGTTGCACTGAT
>APFE030325879.1:0-19892 GCA_000404065.3 Pinus taeda
GAAGTATGAATGCGTAGTTTGATCTTAGTTTCATTTTATGCAATTTAGATATCAGATTACTCAATTTGTTTATGATTACCTCCTATAGCCAGAGCGAGTCAAATGGTGAGGGATTAGAATATGAGTTGATGTAATATGATTTAGTTTACTTTGCTTACGATTTTTGAATTGCTTTGAGTTCAATTTTCTTTTTATACAACAACAAGGATACTGGGTTTCATAGTCACTAGCTCACTGTTTGGTTTAATTAGAATTTAGGTACATTTTTATTTTTTCTTAGTAATTGATTTCATCTTTGCAAGTTTGAAAACCTTTTTGAAAACTTTGAAGTTTGGTAATTATTTTAAAGGTCACCATTTCCTTGAACACTTATATCCATACTTGATTTTTAGAATTTCCATCTCACATTAGGGAATCAACAAGAAGATAAACCCAAAAACAAACCAAAAATAAAAAACGACAAAGAAGTAATAAATCGGTTATCTTGCATATATAGTGCACTTCACTTCAGCAGTTTACGACTCATGGATTGACAATTTATATAGCAATTTAGGACACACTAAATTGACCAAACATTTTGGCACCGTTTTCGGGGAAGTGAAACTAGGTAGCCAATTTCTTAAAAAAAAAAAACAAGAAAATTTTAAGGAAGGTAAAAATTGATGACTTCTCAAAAGTATGCTCTCCTCTTGCACCTAGTGTGACCTGTAGGATAAAAAAAGAGAGTTATTGGTTCAGTAATTTCTTGAGTATGCTCTCTTCTTGCACCTAGAGTGATCTGGATGATCAGAAAGAGAATTATTAGCTTGACTTGAAGAAAAATAAAAAATGACATGCATAGAGCAAGAGATTCTAGGGGAAGGTTTATAGCTAGGGGCAAGAGTTCGACTTTTACAACTCCATCTACTTCAAGGTATAGATAAGATACACCTTCATCATCTCCAACTCACACTCCTAGCCTTAGGATTCCTGGAATTCAAGAGGCAGTCCCTGAATTAGGAGACTCTTTGATCCAGGTGGATATTGGTGGCCACCTACCAAGTCCATTTGGACCCCCATCATTGTCTCTTTCAGCATTTTCAGTTTCCTTAATTATAGCACAACTTACTATTTTTAGCAGTTTTTCGGGTCCTGAACTTTCGGAGCCGTTTTGAGGCCCTAAACGACTTTTTTTGGGGAATCCAGGGGCAACATGGGTCCATGCAATGGACTGATGTTGCCCGTTCCAACAGTGGTAGTTCTCGGATAGATATTTCTAATTAGCTATCATACGCGTCAAACGGAGGTCGTATGCCAAAGTTACGACCCCGGGAAATTGATGTACCAATTTACCCAAAACGCGGCCCACAATTTGGCGGTTCATCTTCTAAGGGTTGGTTTTGGAATGTGAAGGGTTTTCCATTGTTTCTCAATAATAAATAGGCCTTCGAGCCTCATTGTAATACAAGTTCGGGACAGTTCATAGACATGTAGCCGCACATCTCTTCTCAGAGATAAGCTACCATCGTCCTAGCTGGTTTACTTCCAATTCTGGTTGTAAGCATATTTCGGTATTTTCCATTAATGAAATGAAGTGTTATTTCCGCTGCATCTCTTTATTTATGGTTATCGCATCTCTGTATTTATGGTTATCTCTGTATCTATTGCGTTCTTGTTTAAATCCGGATCAACTCAACAGATGAAGCTGATGATTTTTCAAGGAGGATAAATCAGATTATTGAACTAAATGAAAACATAGATGAAGTTTAGTACAAATTGAAGAAATATTAGAATAAGATGAAAATCTTGTTTGAGAGAGGAGCCAGGGAAAGGGACTTCAGGGAAGGTGACCTATTTCTAAGATGGGACTCCAGGAGGGAGGAAAAGGGAAAGAATGCTAAGTCTAACAACCTATGATTTGGTCCTTTAGCAATTACTAAAGTAAAGGGTAACAACACTTTTGTGCTAGAAAATCTATAGGGACTATATTCCACTTATCCTGTAAATGGAAGGTTTCTCAAACATTTCATTCAATATTGAGATGTTGGAATACATTTCATTGTAAATACTCTAGTTTCTTTTACTTTTAAAGTTGTCAATGAGAGTTTTTTAGAGAAAAGGACTCCATAGCCCGAGGAGAAGGCACATGGAGCTACAGGTTCTCTACATTCTACAGGAGAAAGCAGTCCCCAGTTGGAGCCAATGTTGTAGCATTTTTTGGTTTTGATAAGTTAGAATAGAATAGAGAAAAAATGAACATGTATTTACAAAATGTTAAGATAGGATATGGACAAAAAGAATATTGAATAAAAAATGTTAGAAAAATACTTTTATAAATATGTCCATATCAAAGAAAATGTTAGGGTAGATGCCCTAGAAAAATGTAGGAAAAATAAAATGTTAGGTTAGACATAAAAGAAAAATAAATAAACTCTGAAAGTGTTGCAAATATAAATGCCACTACTTTGTTCTAAATTCATTTTGAAAAGAATAGTTGTGTGTACTTTTTTTAGATGCCACACTAGGTTATTTTATCCAATTATACAGTTGCATCATAATTGAATTTGTTTTAAATTAATTCTTATAGGTAGAAAATAAATTGGCTCAACAACTTAATATGAGCCAATGGAAGAAATAAGGTATAGATATAGATTGTTTATAAAAATAAAATATTGGGTTGCTAGTTCAAATGCACTCTAGAAGGATAAGTAAAATGTTAAGAATAGAAGGGTAGGTAGAAATGTGAAAGTTTGACATGTTGAAATGATTGTTTCCTAAGTATTGTATCACAGCAGAAAATTCATAACTACATGAATCATTGGGCAGAGGAAAATGTGATGTGCGATACCACTGTCAACCATCAGATGACTATTGATTCCTCGTTGTAGGATCATATCACATCGCAACATTCATAACTGCATGAACCATTGGGCAGAGGAAAGTGTGATGTGCGATATAGCTATCAGCCATCAGATGATTGCTGATTCCTGACCGTAGGATCATATTGCATCGCATCGTTCATGAGTGCATGAACCATTGGGTGGAGGAAAGTGCAATTTGCGATATGCTATCACTTCATTCATTAAATCACCCAGACCCACAGCCGCTGCATCCGCCTATCATATCGCGGCCCCACCATTCATTCACCACTCATACATGTTAAACTCCATCCACCTCACCTCTCATCCCGCACACTCCTCTGCAATCATATGGCCCACACTCCCTTTTGGCCCTCATTCATCATCCGAAGTTTATCGGCCGAGGGGGAGGGGGGCTGAAATGTGTAGTCTTTAATACCACCCATATAAACCACGAAAGTGCCTTTCAGTCTTTTGGGAGTAAAAAGCCCAAAACCACAAACCGCTCCATCTTACCCTGGAATGCGGTACTCTTTGTAGCCATTACCGGGACCCCATGTCACATTCCACTTCATATCTCCCATCCAATCATCGGCCACCCATCCGTTGCCCATTCATTTCCACTCCCGCACATTTAGAACCAAATGTTTGTTAATTAACCACTTGGATAATTAGTGAACTTTCAAATGCTCGACGCCTCCCTTCCACTCCATTTCTCTCTTTATAAGCACTCTGCCATACATTTCAAGGGTTACATAGTTAACTTCTATGACCAAGAGTATTCTTCAATCTCGCCTACTCAACAACTCAACCAGTGCCCGACATTCTAGCAACCATTTGTCTTGTTTGCAAGCACACCTTCCAGGTCCACTTGTCAATTACCTGTCTCCACTCTGTTAATTCCTTTTACCATTTTTTCATTTATAGTCTATAGTTCCATTCTCCAAAACTCCTCCCAAGGGAAAAGCAATTGCAAAAGTTTCAAATGCTCTAATTCAACCACGTATTGATTTCCACCATACTCCATTAGTTGACAAGGATTGCAAAATCATTGAGAATTTTTCTCAATTTGATTTCTTTTAACTTTATTGTTGGTGGGAAGAGAAGTTAATTGACCAGAGTGTGAAATTGGGCTCTGGGAATCCCAATTACCTCACTATATTTTTCCACAAATACATAAAGCTCCAGAGTTTGTGAGAAAATGCCATGAAACCTATGATTTGAACTAGAGAGCCATTATCTCACCTACTGGAGATAACACTAATTCAATTGACAAAATGTTGCAGGCCTGTGTGACTACACCAACCCATCCTTTTTCTCATGAAAACCTGATAGAATCTTACAACAAATTGGACTTTACCAAGATATCCCAGACCCTAGAACTAATTTTAGAAATTGGTAGTCCTCTACCAAAGAGAAACCCCCCTTATGATTCATCTATGCTTCCTAATAGAACCAGGCATATTACTACTATCCTATCATATTTTCTTGGTTACCACTCCGATCAGTCTGTCAATGAAGTCATCCTTGGTTTCTTATCCATGTTTTCTTCTGATTATAAGCCTAATGTTATTTATGATTTTGGTCATTTCATAGCTGAAACCATACATGAGCAGTTTGTCAAATTCAACATTGAATAAGTATTCAAGTATGCTTCAGTACTTGTGTATCTCTTTATATATTTTCAGGGGGACAAATGCCCATTTTCTTTGCAGAAACATGATGAAGAAGGATCACCACAGTTAGTGATTTTTTGGACATCAATGGGGATGAAGGAGAAAAGAGAATTCACATACAAGCAGTTCATAGAACTATTTATTCATCCAACACTCAGCCTTATGAGTAGAAATACATTGCAAAAGATTAGTGAAGAGATTGTCAAAGAGCTTCAGTTCATAGATAAAGCTGCAACAGGAGATTTGTCTTGCTACCATAACTACACAGAAATTCAGGTTTTTGGCTATGAGCTTCACCCTACAAACTACCAAAGTACCTACCTGTTAGAATATTTTCACTGGAGAACTTGACACAAAGATTGAATGCAGATGAAGTACATTTTGTAGCTGCCAAAAATAAATCACAATTTAACCTCAAAGCTCAAGTTTGTCCCTTCATTTGTAATCCTAGGATAATAGGGGAGGAAGCTGATAAGTTGTTAAAAGAAATGAAATTTTCTCTCAGTTTCTCTTGGTCATATGACCCATTGGGAATCATCTCCAAACATACGGTGGAGAATAAGTTCACACCATATCATGATACAACTAGGCCAAAAATAGAATAATTCAAGAATCAGTTGGAATGGGGAGAGAATACCCTCCAGGAGGCTGAGGATCAGGTAATCTCTACATCAAATATGTAAACTCTAATTTCACAGGAAAAGGTAGCTAAGAGAGAGAGGGAAGAACAATATTCACCTACAATAGAAGAAACAAGCCAAGGCTTCAAGGTATTTTACAGGAAAAAGAAACAAAGTGTCTCTATGAATGTTGATTCATAGTCCAATGAAAAGTCTATACAATCTCCAACTCAGTCCACCACTTCTCATGAAAAATAGATAATCCAACATGTTGGAGGCATTCCAGAGAATAAAGAGGAAGACATATTCCATGTCTTCAATGAAATAAAAAGAAAGAATGAGGAATTTAAGTTAAATACTACACCCAGTTCTAGAAGCATTCTTCCAGATCTCAAGCAAGGCTTCTTTCAGTCTTTGACTCTGAGAAAGGGAAGATGCAAATGGCTTTCTTACAAGCCCAAGTTCCCCATCCCAGGACTGCAACACAATATCAGAAACACACTTTTTTTGAGTTGAATGTTTAGGATGTGCATCCACTTGATCAAATTGAGATGCACAAACAAACTGGACAGATGATTGCTTCAACCCTAACAAACACTGCTATGAGTTTGTCAAAATTGCAAGTTACATTGGGAAACATTAAATCACAATTAAAGTTGGAGAATTTATCCTTTTTAGCAAAGGACACCAAGATTCAGTCCCCGGAAAAACTAGTGCTAAGGATGGGATATGGTCCATCAAACATAAATGCTGCAGAGGAGATCATGAAGAAAAAGAGCACTGAAGTTACAGCACTAAAGAAACATCTGAAACTACCAGCATCTGAGGATGCAATGTCCAAAGAAATTGAGGAGATAGAGACTGAAAAGTCGGACATGATGAAGCTCATCATAGAATATAATTTGAAAATAAAACAAATGCAGGAGCAGATGGAGAAATTAGTTAAGGAGAAGGAGGAAGCTATCACGAATATTCAAACGTCAATAGATGCAATTTCTCTTGTAGCAGTTCCCATCACCAGAGTTTCTACTACAACCACTACATCAGCAACAGGTACTACAGAAGGAGCTAAATAGCTTACTGAAGCTGTTCAGAACCTGTCTATCTAGACAGGAGGAATAAATAAATATAAGGATGAACTCAAAGAATTATGGCTTTTAGATTCTATATGGGAGAGTGCACACACAACTAAAACAAATAGACTTAAAGGCCAAGTGAAAGTGTTGAAGAGAGAACTCACAGATTCCTTCATAGGAAACAAGTTGGGTTTACCAAAATAAATTATGTGGGAAGAAATCACAAAGGCAATAAATCTGATTTGGCCCTCCAATAACATAATATTCAATGAAAAAGATCTTTTGTTAAAAGCTTAAGAAGTTGTGGAATCCATAAATAGGCAGCTGGAGGATATTCCAGAGACTACCTCTAATATAATCAAATTTATGAATTCCAAGGATGATTATGAGCTTGAGGGGTTAAGTATAAGTGACAAAACTACAACAATATTAGAAGTAAAGAAGATTATCAGTAGAAGAAATCTCAACCTTCAGCTACAAGAAAAGCACAACAATGTTAACAACATGGTTCAGAGATTTTTCAACAAAGCTGAACCTTTGAAGAGCAAAGGCTTACCTTCCATGATGGTTATTAATGATAAACTTATGTCAATAAAATATCATGTCAAGAAGTTAACAGAGGTCGGCACCCATGTAGCTTCAGTAGCTAATATCAAAGGATCAACAACACCAGCTCTCATAGTAAAAACACTCAGCGATTCTTTCTTCATCGTGGATGAAATCAAGCACATATTTTTGGTAAAACCCACTTTTACCAAATACACTGAGATGGATGAAATCTATAGGAGGGTAACAAATATTTCTATCCTAGATAAGAAACACTAGGAAGAATTAACATAATTACTGGATTGAGGATAATGGAACAACATTTAGTTTTTGAGGGAACAGTCAGCCAGCTCGAACCATTTTTCAACTTTTTCAACAATAGTCATCAAATAGTGCAGCACCAAAGCAATGTCATATCATTAGACTGTTTTACTTTTGATTGTGCAAATAATCTATTTTTGTAAAAGAAGTTCAGGATATTTTTCATCCTACTATTGTATAAATAACTCTCTTCACTAGTTATTAAGGGTTGCACCCTTGAAGAAGCATTTCTAGACATCTGATGTAAATAATATTTCTAGATCATTAATACAAACCAAAGGATTCTGAATTCTGTTTTGCATACTTTGTGTTTCCAATGTCATTCATTATGTTTTTCGTCAAATACTTGTGTCTTGCATAGATAACTAGGTAGCAGTAATTGTATTTCAGTTTATTCCTATAATCTTTCTAAAGTGATAATCTATAACGAGAATGAATTAATGAATTGTTTGTTTAATTAATTCCATCAAAATGAATAAATCATGAGCATCTTTTGTAAGGTCATGTATATTTTCTCGAACCTGTAAACATGGTTTAAAGGTTTTCATACGTATGATTATCTAGCTTTCAATTTGAAAACTGTAGCAATGATATTACTTTTCTATTTCTTCTCATCATCATAAAAGTTATTTCACTATGTAAATATTTATAGCAGCCCTCTGCTGAAATATTGATACTATTCAGGAGGTTAGGCACATTAGTTCTATATCTATTTAATCCAATGGTCTCCCAATTAAAACATAACCCCCAAAACATTTATCTTAGAATCTCTGGCATAACATATGACCACTAGTGTCTTAGAGGTACAACAATATCAACCAACACCAACTCTGGAACCTTCATAGTAGTTCTCAGAACAACTAAAAATGTGGTTTAAGGTGACCATGAACTTTGGAACTATCGCAACAGTTTCTCGAACAATTCCAAATGTGGAAGTACTCGTTCACAAACAAACCAATCAACTCCATTAGCAAAAACTAAAATCTCACAACTCTGGTATATGTTCTGGCTCAGGATCAATGTAGATATTTTACTCAAGCTCGCTTGACATCTCAAACTCAATTATGTAGTAGACTATCAACAATTCACCCATTGCCAAATAGAGGATGAGGAATATTCTTCATGACTGCAAGGTTGGTCATAACTCTCGAACGTATCCTTCACTATGACCTGCATATATTCTTAGTTTTTTTTTACAAACCCAAGAAACAATCCATTTGAAATTTAGCTTCTCTCTAGAAGTAGTCCTCTTTCTAGAACATCTATTCGTATGGTGATTGCAATTTCCATAATGCTCACAAGGGTGAAGATCAAAACACTGAACTTTCACATGTCCAAGTATGTTACACTGTTGGAATATATCAACTTGTTCTGGAAAAACACCATTAAGAAATCTAGCACTTCGTAATTGTATTTATTTAGAAAAATCTGGGATGTGAAAAGATACATCCAGGATATCCCTATTATAAGCCAAACTATTTCTATGTTTATTACGTGTAATCTCTTCCCATGGTCTTATAACAGGTTACACATTAGAACTTCTAACCGCACCAAATTTTACCCTAAAATGAATTAATTTCTCTCATCATTCTCTAAGTGACGATTGGGCTCAAACAAACTATTGTTCTAAACAAGAACATGTTCAAAATTCTTCTTTTGTAATTCATGTAGTTAATCTCATTGAAACTGGGACTCTAGCTCCAAGAAATTCAATTGTGTTTTCAACGTTTTTCAAACATGTTTTGATGTCAAAGAGCATGTCCTTACTGACATGGACACAATTATGAATGGTAGATGACATTAATTTGTTCAATAAATGTAACAAATCATCAAGTTTGGCCATTTTATTGAATAATCAACTTCGAAAAAAGATGTGTTGGCTACCACTGAAAATGTACCCAATATAAATGATTTCCAATGATTTAATTGGGTGTTGAGTTCAATAGAAAATGCACTCGTTTACAACATAATAATTTCAACAAAAAAAATTAGATAGTTGCAAACAAAATATCGTATTATTGTTTTCCAACTACTATAGTGAGTGTCAAAACCTCCAAAATTAACATCCCTTTTCGTTTTGTAAAAATTATCGAGCACGACGATCTGAACTCGTGAACTTGAACACACTATGTAATTGTATGAGTTTTTCTAACCATATTATCTTATTTACAAGTACAATTTCATTGTGCATTCATTCATCCTAAATACTCCAATTTTATAAACACTCAAACCATTCTTCATAATTCTCCTTTCCACTAAGGACAATTCCAACTGTAGAGACTATTGAAGGCATTATTATTCAGTAGCCAAATAAAGACTTCAAATAATTACTTTTCAAATATATGAAGTAGTCATGTCAAAGAAAATATAAATCTCTTTCTCCGTTTTAAATAAAAATTGGCTTAGTGATTTGATGGTGGGCTCGAAAAATAATTTAACAAAGAACTAGATTCAAATATCATTAATTCTTTTTTCTTTTTCTCTTAAACATTTAAAACACATTCCAAATCAAAACAAACTTGTTCTAAAATATTTGCACCACTTTTGACTCAAGTTAATTAATTTCATAATTAGCCATTTTTACTTTTACTTTCTTGTTTCATCTTTATTTAACCATTTTATTTTCTTAAATATAATAAAGAAATGAGGAACATTTTATTTAATCACAATTTGATATAGTTTCCATTCACTTGATACTCACCAACTTTTCATTTTTGAATTTCACATTTCTCTAATTATTTCTTTATTCACTTTCATCTATCTTTCAACTTTCTAGCTCTGCCTCTTTCTTTGCTCACTTTGAACATTTTGTCTCTGCCTACTTTCACACAAAGATGATGTTTTTGGAAGTAATATAAAATATATAAGAAATGTATTCACCTTACTGATGCTCTCATTTTCTAGAAAATGTCTCCATATTCATTTTTTTTCACAAATCCTTGTCAAAATAATTCTGTCATTTTTTTTTTTTACTTTCACTTTCACAAACCTTGAAGTATTCTCTACTTTCTAGCAATATGTATATTAAATTCAAACACCAAATATGGAAAAAAAAATATTCCACTAAAAATAATTAATAAACCACTTCCAAAGCTTCTCTAATATTCAATGTTATTTATTCACTATCTTCTGGCAACAATAAGAGTCACTGGTGGGTAATCACTTTTACCTTGGTTGCTTTTAACTTGGTTTCCAACACTCCCGCAACTTTATCTAACATTGACAAAGAATTTGAGACTCTGATTTCGAAACTAACAGTTAGACAACAATGCAGTGCACCAATAAAGGAGGAGTGCTCAAGAATGCCACAAAACTAGTGGCCCAATTCATTCAATAGGAGAATGAACGACCAGCTCTGATACCATCATAAAACAATCAGACTGAAAAGCAAATAAATTGTATATTAAATGATTATCTCAATCAATGATGTTCAATATATACATATTAATAGCTTCTAGGTCTTTTTGGACTCTAATAACTACTCAAACTAACCCACGCTTAATTAATTGTCTAATGTAGTGCCTTACCAAACATTTAAAAAGAAATCTATTATAGAGATTATGGATAGATTAGTCACGTAAATGCTAGAAACATTAAAACTTTGACATTGTGGGATAGCATACGTGGAATGGCCCATCACGTTTTTGAATCATTTGATCATCTCCATCAAGGCTTTTACAATGTAATCCGAGAATCAAATTTATGTATACTGTGAAATATAACCCAAATGTTCTCATCGTATTCGGTTGCCAAACATTAGCTTGATTGAATAATATTTAATGCTATCTATAAATAAATCGACTCCAGACTCCTTTCTTCTTTAGATGTGCAACCTGTCTCCACTATAATAATATATTATGGTATCCAGTATGGTCAATATTTAAAACATCCTTTATTTGAAAATATGGTCCTATAAATGATGTTTGAAGTCTTACAACTGTAACCCGATTCATAGATTTATGATAACATATTTTAACAAGGCAGGCTGCGTGGCAGCTAGTCCCTGCCTTTAGCAAGCAAGCCAGCCATTGTTTCATCGACCAGCGAGCCAGAAAAAACCATTGTTTTGCTTTGTTTCTGATTGCCTACATGATTATCTGCCTAACAGAGATATGTAATAACATAGATTCGGTAGCAAGCTAGCCAGCCATTGTTTCATCGACTAGCGAGCGAGAAAAAGCCATTGTTTTTCTTTGTTTCTGATTGCCTGCATGATTATCTACCTAACAGAGATATGTATAGGGTTCAACTTAACTGAACTTTAGTATTGAAACTATGTATAGCATCAGCGGATTAAAAGAATGAACAAGAGTTCTAGATGGAGTTATATTATGATTCTAACACTGAGAAGAGACAAGAACCATTCCAATCATTGTATTAGATATATAAGAGATTACCATTGTAATTCTATGAAAATACAAAATTGCAAAGCATTTGAATAACAGTCAGTCTAAAACATGAATTAAAACATGAAGCGTTCAACACTCTTAATATATAGGAGTATCAAATTAATGATACAAAATCCGTATAATCGAAGTCATTTGGTAAAGAAAAATAGTTTGTTCATATTACGCAGGGGTTTTCCACGGAAGGGAGGCCCCATAAGACTTAATAGTTTCTGGGAGTTCCACAAATGAATCTTGGCCTAACACCCAACTAAAACCACGAATCATGTTGGGTGATAGACCCAGCCAACCCAAAGCTTATAAACAAAATAAATAGCTTTTGAAAGATTACACTGAACCCAATGCTGACAAATAGTTTATTACAATCCATAGATCATTTAATAACATAAAGAAATGAGCGTAAGAATGATGTGAGTAAGAGCTATCAGTTTTGACTAGAAATTTAAAAGAAATAACAAAATCCCTCTGCTAATACTAAACCCCCGGTGGAAATCACAGCTTGGATGATGCACTTTAGCTGGCAACCAAGCATGCCTGAAGTGCAGAAGGCTCGGCAAGCCAATCAGAAGACTCGAACCCCAACATCCATTCCAGATAAGGGAGGGCGAAAAAACTCTCCAGAAGTTACCTAGGAAAGAAAAATAAGCAAATTTAGAACTGGAAACTTAATAGAGAAAGAAATAAGCTTAAACAATTAAATGCGTACTCTATACCTGGGAATGAACAGTCACTTAATTGGCACCTCTGAAGAAGATAACCAGTCAGGGAAACTGACAAGCCTTGAAAGGATCAAACGCTGAAATTAGATACAACATTCACACATGAAAAAGCAAAAGTAAGTGGTATTGTAAAATCCATATCTGTGCAGAAGACTCGGAGGTCGGGCCTGGAGCGGGTTAACCTTGCCGAAAGCGTGAAAATTCCAAGGAAACATTGTAGATGAGAAACATAGAATGACGATAATTTCCTTCCACCGTCCGATGTGAATGCTTCCAAGATTGTCGTAGGGGGTCATACCTATGCAAATACAAAATTGAAAAGCATTTGAATAACAGTCAGTCTAAGACATGAATTAAAACATGAAGCGCTCAACACTCTTAATATATAGGAGTAGCAAATTATTGATACAATCCAAAGAATCAAAGTCATTTAGTAAAGAAAAATATTTCGTTCATTTTATGCAGGGTTTTTCCATAGAAGGGCGGCCTCATAAGACTTAATAGTTTCTGGGAGTTCCGCAAATGAATCTTGGCCTAACACCCAACTAAAACCACGAATCATGCTAGGTGATAGACCCAGCCAACCCAAAGCTTATAAACAAAATAAATATCTTTTGAAAGATTACACTGAACCCAATGCTGAAAAATAGTTCATTACAATCCAGAGATCATTTAATAACATAAAGAAATGAGCTTAAGAATGATGTGAGTAAGAGCTATCAGTTTTGACTAGAAATTTAAAAGAAATAGCAAAATCCCTCTACTAATACTAAATCCCCGGTGGAAATTACAGCTTGGACGATGCACTTTAGTTGGCAACCAAGCATGCCTGAAGTGCAGAAGGCTCAACAAGCTAATCAGAATACTCGAACCCCAACATTCATTCCAGATAAGGGAGGGCGACAAAACTCTCCAGAAGTTACCTAGGAAAGAAAAATAAGCAAATTTAGAACTGGAAACTTAATAAAGAAAGAAATAAGCTTAAACAATTAAATGCGTACTCTATACCTGGTAATGAACAGTCGCTTAATCGACATCTCTAAAGAAGATAGCCAGTCAGGGAAACTGACAAGCCTTGAAAGTATCAAACGCTGAAATCAGATACAACATTCAAACATGAAAAAGCAAAAGTAAGTGGTATTGTAAAATCCGTACCTGCGCAGAAGACTCGGAGGTCTGGCCTGGAGCGGGTTAACCTTGCTGAAAGCATGAAAATGCCAAGGAAACATTGTAGATGAGAAACAAAGAATGATTATAATTTCCTTCCACCGTCCGATGTGAATGCTACCAGGATTGTCGTAGGGGGTCATACCAAGGCCAAGATGGCCAGTTTTGCCACACTCCAAAGGCTCCATAAACATGCTACCGCCAAATCTAGGGCAGCCATACCAGGGGGCATTGCGAGTTTGCAAAAGAGTTATTCAGGAAGGGCCAGAAGCATCTTCTCCCTCATATATAGAGAAGAAAACCCTCCACATCCTCGGCGCAGATGGAATATGGTAACTTCTCGTCCTGCTTTGACTGTTCCGAGAGGTCTGCGAGATGCGGTCATATCTAGACATTACGCGATGAGGTGATCACATGTGACACCCACCCATGACGATCACTGCCGTCAAACATGGAAATGTGCACCATTCACATTGCTCTAAAAAGTCTTTCAATTGTCCCAAAAAGTCTTGCAACCCATAAGGGGCATAGAACAACGGATGAAATAGTCACTGTTACACCTGTTTTATAAGAAAACCTCAACACAACCACGTATCTCTCATGCCATGAACATGAACCTGCATGCATATCAAATTTCTTATTCCGGATCTGAGGTGCATGCATATCAAATGTCCAGATTGGGAGGCTTTTCTGTCACGTTCGATGAAGGCCAACCTGCATGCATACTGAATAATGTGACAACCAGATCAGTGTGAAGGCAGTAAATGCGAAATTTTGCAGAGTAGTGCACAGTCTAGGCCTATAGTTCTCAAGCTTCAAAGTGAAAAGTGGGCGAAAATTGAACAGGCCAGAATGATGGCACTGAATGGAGGCAGAGCATAAAAGCAGAAGCAGAACATTTTATTGATGTTTCTTCTCTTTCTTCTGATGCAATTGCAAGAAAGATTGCTGAAGATAAGATCCAGATTCTTGTTAATTTGAATGGATACACTAAGGTAAGAAACTAAATTTAGTTTTAAATCATTATTGTGCTTGTTCTAGTCCCTTTGTTTAATAGACTCTGAGCTCTGATGAGTATAATATGTGTTTGATATAAGCTTTTATATTATCTTGAAAGCACACTTTTTTGTCCTTTCAGGGTGCTCGAAATGAAATATTTGCGATGCAACTAGCTCCAGTACAAGTATCGTAAATGGGATTTCCTGGAAGCACTGGTGCTTTGTATTCATTTAAACTTCTCCGAGTTAGAACTACCATGACTCATTATATGCTGTTGAACTAAAGCAGTTCGGTAAGGGTTTTATTGCTTGGGCTAATCTTGGTATGGTTCGATTAGGCCTAAGATTCTAGGTCCATTGCAAGCGTAAAGAGAAGGACCAATGAGTGTAGCAAGATCTAATGTCCAATGATGGGTGCATCCATGTATCCCATTCGAACTACCTTCGCCGAGGGTATCAATCAGAAGCAGGATAGATTGTTATCGAGATCAGCTAGTAGGTCTTGCAATTCATCTATTGTCTCCACAGTGCCATTGTCTGCAGAAATTCATGTAAATAACTAGTGCAAAGCCATAGCTCTCGTGCCCGAGTCATAGTATGATCGAAGCCTCCTGTCCAAAGACTATGCAATACCCATTAGATATAGACTGTCGCACGGCCACCTTGCTCGTCGCCCATCTGCAATATATCACTCCCTATATCCCCCCTCGGAACGACGTTTCAAACCCCTCACTCAGCATAGTTGCTCAAATTACAAGCTTGGTTGGTTTTCATAATAATAGGATGACATTATCAAGTTTTTATTTTAAAAGTGAAAAAAGGGCATGTTATAAGATTGTAAAATATTGTAAATTACAAAGAAAACAATAGTAAAATTTATTAAAAAAATAATAGTAAATTTACCTATATATTGTGATTCCACCAGACTAAGGAGGAGATTTCAGACAGAGTTGAGGAGGATGCACACCAAATCTGAACATCTCGAGGAAGCACACCAAATCTGAACATCTCATTCAGCTTCATTGAATAATGAAATGTTGCTCATCATTTTGGAACGATCACCAAGAAGCTTCGTTCAACCAACCAAACCGAGAATGCTAACGCTAACTAGGAAGCGAAGGTTTTGTCAGCGCACTCCAGTTCTAAAGTAAGCCCTTCTGGTGTGAGCCCTTCCAGTGTGGAAGACTAACATTCAAACTGCAACGCCAACACCGACACATTGAGCCATGCAATTATCCAGATTGACACCTATGCCAGAGATGTGTCAATTATCAAGATTGACACATATGCCACATATGGCATAACATGTGCCTAATTGTTAACAAAAATATACTTTTTCATTCAAAGAACATAAGCCATAAGTTTTCTTAACATTAAATGTTGCAAATTAATGCTAAGGCAAAGATAGCATTACTTCATGCACGTGTCAAGTTGTTTTAATTACTTGTACTTCTCCCAACTTTTTCCTAACTTTTGAGTCTGTATACCTCGATTTGAGGCCAAATAAGAAGAAGATTTCGTTGATTGGTTAAAAGCATAAAATATTGTATTGGTTGATGTGCCATTTCAAAAAACTTTGCTTTAAGTTAAAATATCTTTATTGATTATCGTGTCAAAGTAATGCTAGGGACTAAAATCGATTACTATAGTCCCTGTCAGCCCCGAAGGGGCAGGGACTAATAAGGAAATAACATCTATTTTCATGCATGAAGAGCTCGTAATCATAAAGCGAAGTAAGCAAAAGTATTCCGCAACCATTGGAGTGACATTAATCTACCATATAGATGTAAACTAGTATTGGGGATGCTTATAAATATATGGTAAGAACGGTCGTTGAACCTGGAAAGTAGAGTGTAGGAGTTGAATGTATATTACTAAAACTTTAAACCTTGTTACTTCCTTTGGTTTGGGGGGATTTAGCACATTTCAAACCTTGGTAATATATAAATATGTGCTCAGATTCCCTTTTCACCAACATTTTTATCTGTCATGTACATTAGACAAAATTACATATTGAGTTTCATCATAAATAGAAATCAAGTATCTAGGACAACAATAATGTATCCTATTGTTTCCTTAATATCATCACACGTTATTTAGTGTTTTAAATTTTTATAATATAACCGGAATTTATTTAATATCCATTTGAGGTGCATTTTATAACTCTATTTATGATGTCTAATTCCCTTTATTCCCAAAGTGGAATTAAAATTAAAACTAAAAAAATAACAAACATTAACTCAATCAAAACCGAAACAGGTCCACAATTGGTAGAATGAAGTCGGTAGACCAAAGAGAGTTGCTTGTGGGCATTTGTAGCAAAGTTGGTTGAAATGTTTAGGACATTTATCAATACGACCGAGATTGAGTATAGAAATATCTATCTATGGATCCTTTGCAAAGTTGGTTGAAATGTTTAGGGCATTATTTTCTGGGGAAAATAGACGACATTCACGCTAGATTTTTATGTGGAAAAATACGCTAGAGGGGAGGTGGACATTCCTATCAACAAGACAATAAACGAATCAAATCTAAGGTTCAAAAGCAAACTTTGATTTGTTGGAACTATGACCTATGTGCATTAAGTTCAATGTCGATATCACCAAGCAATGCTCTTAAAATTATCAATTGAGAGACAGAAAATTTGGCTTACTATTCATGGATCCTCGTCACCAAATTACAACCATCATTGACTTCTTTGTGCAGGTAAATTCATTGATCAGAATGGAGTCAACATCAAATTAAGACGGCCGACGAAATTTGGTGTGGAAAGAAAAACCACAAGCAAGGAGAATTCGATTTGTTAGGATATTCCGACACGTAGGAATAGTTAAGTATAACTTGGTCTAGTATAGAGTTAGGTAAAGTGTGTTTCTTTACTATGTACATTTGTAACTTACAATATGACGGTCACGATATGTAGTGATCCGATGGTTCATTCTCTCCTCGGTATTACCGACCTTGATCCGTGGCTTGACACCCGATTGTCCATGAATTCTATTTAAAGTGCATGGAGGGTCCATTTGGTAGGTTCAACCGTGCATGAGAGAAGCTTATGTAAATTTTTCATTCTTTTATTAATAAATTGCCCGTAGTAGCCACATTGCGCAGGCCATGGACTGTTTCCCTCTCTGAGGGTTTAACCACGTCAAAATACTGGTGTATTGATTTGTGATCTGTTTGTGAGCAGTGTCCTTTTGGTGTTTTTCTGAGGAACTTACCCTGTAAATTCCTACATGGTATCAGAGCTATTTGAGGGCCGCGTCCGTTGTTGATCCAAATCTGAAGCCGGTGGAACTGCATGCGACTGCCATCTCCTAGATATATTGTTTCTGACTGCTTTCAGGCTAAGAGGACTGCTCTGTTGTGTTGGGAGCATCTGTTCCAGTGAGGAACCCCTTTCGTTTCACGCAAAAAGGTTTCCGGTAGCCCTAGCTACGTCATTTTTTAGATCTGGAGGTATACATTGTTTATTTGTAGTTTACTGTTATTTTCTCTCTGTTTATTTTGGTTTCGGTTTATTTAGCTATTTCTTTTACCGGATCTATACCTTTCATTTCTGCGTATGCTCTTTTCCCTAAGACTCTGTGCAATCTGAGCAAATGAGAAACAAAAAGGAATAATTTTTCTCATGTGTATGCTCTTTTCCCTGCACCTTAGTGTGATCTTGGAAAATCAGAAACATTGAGGAACATATTTAGTTTCCGGGTAAAGCTAACTTTATGCCGTAAGGCTTGTTTTTTTGCATGTCTGTGTTGGGTTTTGTGTTTTTGTTTTGTAGGGAGAAAAAGAGCTTTCTCAAGCAAGCACGCAATCCAAAGCATCCATGACTAAAAGAAAACAAAGCCCCCCCCCCTCTCTCTCTCTCTCTGTCTCTCTCCGTCTCTATCTTTTGTATAGCTCACTTGGTTCAAAGCTAATTTAAGAGAGTAGAGGTCTTGGGTTCAAATCTCTTTTTTGTTGAAAAAGGAGCGTTTTTTTTCATTTCCGCACATTCCCGCACTTTGTCAGCGCCTTCATCAACGTTTTTTAAAAGGTCATAACTTCTTCATCCCGAAGCCGTTTTCAGAACCGTTTTTTTTGAACCAGCCTAATTTTTCGAGCTCTTTCCATTGGAACACTTAGTTTCAGCATATCTAGCTTCAGTTTCTGTATAAAAAAATGGAAAGTTCATGCCAAGTTATCCTTGACAGCACCAACTACTTCCAATGGTGGTCCTACATTGTGGATTTACTTAGAACTAAAGGTCTTTACCGAATCACAACAGGCCAAGAAACCAAGCCAAAAGATGAAGATAAAGCAGCCAAATGGGAAAATAGGCAAGATCAAGCACGAGGGTTGATAGGGATGTCTATCTCTCTTGATCTTAGATTTCATATTGATGAACTTGATACTCCTGATAAAGCAATGGAGCAGCTTACTAAAGTTTTTGGAATAAAAAATGAACTTAGAGCCTATCAGCTTGAAAATGAGTTGCTTACATTAAACCCCAATGATTTTTCTTGCATTGAAGATTTCTTGTCCAAGTTCAAGACCATTAGACTTCTTTTGGAAGGTGTTAAAGTTAAGAAACAAGACAGTGCCCCTATCTATTGCATTCTTTCTAAGTTGGGACCAGCCTACTCTGTCTTTGTTTCCACCTTCCATTCTACAAGAGAAGCTTTCATTTCTCAAGGACATGACTACAAGCCCCCTTCCTTTGATGCTTTTTGTGATTCTTTAATAAGAGAACAAGAAAAACTCTTACACCTTGGTCTTCTTAATCTTGGAAACTCTTCTAAGAAAGCGTTAATCACCTAGCAGCAACCAAACTCAAAGAATCCTAAGAGGTCATATCCTAAAAAGAATGGTCCTAAACCAAACAAGGGTCCTAAGCAATTTCAGCCTCAAAATGAAAAATCATTTCACCAGAATGATAAGGCAAATAAAAACAAAGGCAAGAAGACTGATAGACATTGCAACTTCTGTAATCGAGATGGCCACTTAGAATCTAAATGCTTTAAGAAGATGGAAGCCTTGGAAGCAGCAATGAAGAAGCATAACATCCATTTGGAGCACTCTTCAAATTCATCTTCAGGAATGGCACTTTCTGCATGTGGTTGTTAAACATCTCGGTCTGGCTATGCACTAAATGTACCTTCTTCCTCTCATTCTCATGAGTGGCTCATTGATTCTGGAGCTTCTTATCACATGGCCAAAAATAAAGCCATGTTTCCTTCTTTAAATGATTATAACACCAAAAATATATATGTTGGTGATGATAGATATCTTAGTGTTGTAGGGACTGGAACTGTTCATCTAGACAATGGTCAATTTAATTATGTATTATGTGTTCCAACCTTATCCTGCAACCTTCTATCTGTATATCAGATAACTCATTCAGGTGAAGGTATAATCATTGAATTTTCACCTCACGATGTTGTAATTAAGAACCTAAGAGATCCTAGACGGATTTTAGATACTGGCATCACTGATGACTCTACAAGGTTGTATAAGTTTAACAACTTTGGGTCATCAAATCTTCCC
>APFE030325883.1:3922-15625 GCA_000404065.3 Pinus taeda
ATATTACTATTATGATAAAGTAATAAAATATAAACTACTATCATATTATTATGATATAGTAGTTAATAATATTATTATTATATTAACTTTTAGCTAATATTACTAGCTTATAATCCGAGTAATAATTTTTTTAAACGACTAATATTATTACTGGGGCTACATTATTGTATGATTTATAATAGTTCATGTTATAACTTTTATCTTAAGGTTAATTTCTTTTTCTAGGAAAAGGGTTCAAAAGATTCAATTATTATATAATTCAAATCGGATTAAGGGAGGATAAAGGATAACACGAAACAAAAGAAAAGCAAGAATGAGGAGGTTGGGAAGACAGAGCTGGGATCCAGCAACTACTAATCTTCCAGCCGTCATCCCTATTAAGATTTTTAGGCCTTTTTTCGATTTCAAGAGCCTCTCTAAACTTCCAATGGTGAAACTGCGCAACTTTTGCAATGACACAAGCCTCTTCTATACAGACATGATGTTTAGTCTTCTTGGCATGCTCTGCAAGGGCCGAGGACTTGGCCCTTCCATGCTTTAAGTCTGCCGAATGCTCATTAATCCTTTGATTAATAGAATGACCGATCTCACCAATGTATGGTGTCCCACAGGAACAGGGAATGACATAGATGCTCTTCATGTCTTTAGGGTTGATAGGATCTTTTACAAATCTTAGGGAGCCACAGATGGTATTAAGAGGTTTAAAGGTTGCGGGGACATTGTGCTTCTTCAGAATCCTGGCAATCTTGTCTGTGGTTCCTTGGATGTAAGGTAGGTGAACCCCCATGACAAGCTCTTTAGGATATTTTTGGATTGAAGGCTCCTTATGGGCCTTGAGGAAGGATTTCTGACCCAAGTGTCTACTGTAACCATTTTTAACAAAGACATCTAGGAGATGAGCCTTCTCCTTTTCCAAGCTCTTTTCATCAGATATTCTCAAAGCACGAGTAGTAAGCGTGCTAAGAACACCCAACTTCTGAGCGGGGAAATGATGGGAGCTAGCATGTAGATATTGATTAGTATGAGTTTTCTTTCGAAATACCTGGTGAGAAAAGGAACCATCCTCATTCTTAGAGATGAGAACATCCAAGAATGGAAGACATCCATTGACTTCCTTTTCCATAGTGAATTTAATGGCAGAGGACTGGTTATTGAGATGACGGAAGAAAAGATCCAACTTACCATGACCATGAGACCAAACAACACCTGTGTCATCTACAAATCTCTTCCATAGCTTCGGTAAGAGACAAGTGGAGGCCAAAGATTTGGACTCAAAATCCTCCATAAAAAGATTAGCAACAACAGGGGACAAGGGGGAGCCCATGGCAACTCCACAGGTTTGCTCATAGAACTCTCCTTCGAAGCTGAAAAAGGTGGAAGTAAGGCACAACTCAACCAACTGAGCGGTATCAGGGTCAGTAAGCTTGTTGATAACCTCCATGGCCTCATTGATGGGAATTCAAGTGTATAGGGAGACCACGTCGAAACTTACCAGAATGTCCTTAGGTTCAAGCTTAATTCTCTTAAGATCATCAATAAATGAGGTAGAGTCTTTGACGAAAGACTCTGTGCGACCAACCAAGGGTCTAAGCTTCAAGGCAAGGAATTTGGTAAGGAGGTAAGTAGGACCACCTATGGTATTGACAATGGGTCTCAAGGGAACCCCTTCCTTGGGGACCTTTGGAAGGCCATAGATCCTAGGTGTAATGGGGTTGCACTCTATGTGTTTTTGGGATAGAGGATTAGTGGAATTACACGACTTGATCGCAAGAGCTATTGCTCTAGAAACCTTCTTAAGAGGATTTTTAGAAAGCTTTTTATAGCTTCCACTATTGCAAAGATGATCTAACATCTTATTTCGGTAATCCTCTCTGTCAAGGATGACGATAGCCCCTCCTTTATCCGCTTTCAAGACAACGACATCGCGATTCTGGTTTAAGGTTTTTAGAGCCTCAAACTCAGCTTTGCTGATATTACTCCGGGGAGGTTTTGCTCTCCTCAGGGCCATGGCACAATCTTGCCTAATCGTGTCTTTAGTCTTATCAGGAAGGCTCTTAATGCCAAATTCCACGTTGCAGATGATGTCTTCAACAGGAATTTTTCTAGGAGCTAAGGCAAAATTAAGACCTTTTCCTAAGAGACTGAAAATAGACGGGGGAAAGGAGAAGCTGGACAGATTGATCACCTTATTGCCCGGAGAAAGATGATGAGAATATCCTCCAAGGTTATAATTATTATTGTTATTAAGAAATTCCTTACTTTTTATTATTATTATTACTATTCTTATGGTAATTCATATTCTCATTCCTAACTGCTCCCTTATTGTTATTATAATTATATTTATTACTATTTACTTTACTATTATTAAGATTATTGTTCTCATCTTTGTTCAAATTATTATCACTGTTAAGAATATTAATTTCCTCATTCCTAGCTACCATATTATCATTGTTACCATCATTGTTATAATTTTTATTATTAATATTATTATTATTTTCTTTACTATCTTGTATTAATAATATTAAAAATATTAATACTATTACATTCATGGGTCCCTTCACTATTATCATAATTAATAATACTATCATTATTATTATTATCATTAATATTATTATTATTTATTATACTATTATTATAATCAATAATACTATTATAATTCTTATTCTTATTATAATTATTATCACCTTTATTATTATTACAGTTGATAATATTAACAAACTCATCTTTGCACATACCAAAAGGGTTATTAACCAGTATATTATCACCATTTTCGTTCATGTAAGAGTCCAAATGAGGAGACGTACCAGAACAACCGATGCTAAGATCCATAGGGAACTTACCATCATGCACCAGCCTGCCACCGTACTCCCTCTGTTGAGAATAGTCCAAATACTTGCTGATCGAAGACTTACCATCTAGATCAGGGGCTGAGAGAACCACAAGAAATGCATCAACCCGGGATCGACCAGAGCTCAAGAGCGGAGGGGAGGTCCGCAGAAGAGAGGAGCTTGACCCACCAACAGCACGGAGAGGATGAGAACAAACACCAGTGCTGGGCGAGGGTCTAGTAGCCAGAGAGTGGATCAGTTTAATGCGCGAACTGGGGTTGTTGCTGGATTCAACACTGGGAGGTTGGGACAATAATCCAATCTCTAAGCGGTCCCTCGAATTTCTAGAGCAGGAGGAGGGAAGATCTAAGCAGATCGATAAGGGAGCAACTAAAACCCAAGGCTTGAGGAAAGAAACCTGGTTATCGAGACCCGACTGTTCGATTGAGGATCAGAAGTTAAATCAGAGCGTGAAGCGGAACGCCTAGATAGCTTAAGAAACTTGGCAGACTACCTGAGCTTGAGTAACTCCTCCAAGCGCTAGGATTTAAGAGCCGAGCAGGCATCGATCCTTGTCCAAAGGGGCACGGGGAAAAGACTCGAAAGTTCAAGATGCGAAGCCAGAAGAAGCTGGGAAAGATGGTATAGATTCTTCCTTACTCTGTAAATTTCAGATCTAACCAACCCTAAGCTCGCCCTTAGAAAAACGCCATGATTCCTGGGGACATTAAGGTTATGCTTAATTAGGGCAAAGTCTAGAATAACTGAGGAATCCCTGCATTGCTTTAGAAATTCCAAATTGGACTTCAACTTTGTGACCTGCATGCGTGCCCACTCGAGTGATACGTTAGTTGGACAAGCGGAAGAGGAAGAATGGCCAGTGTGCAACGTGCCTTCACACTTGTCGGTTGACTGATACGTCTGGAAAAGGAGAACCAATGGTGGAAAACAAGTGTAGCAACAACTGTTTCCTCGAAGTAACAGGACCAACATGCCGGAATAGCTGCTTGCTCGAACGAACCAATGGTGGAAAACAAGAGTAGCGACAGCTGTTTCCTTGAACTAACAGTGCACAACATGCCAAGATAGCTGCTTGCTCGAACGAATGGTGGAAAAAAAATGTAGTGACAGGTGTTCGCTCGAACGAATGGTGCAAAAGAAAAAGGTAGATGATGGTCGGCAGTTAACTGATTCAAAAGAAACACCTTTGGTGTAATTAAATTCATATTTTTCAAGTGGAATTTTTAATTTTTTTTTGGGCATGATAAGAATAGAGATGGTAACATTAAATGGCATGGAGAAGTTGAACGAGCCTAATTTTTCCCTATGGAATTCACAAATGGAGGATATACTAATTTAAAATATCAGTGTTTTCCAATTAAGGGTATAGCAAAGAAACCCTTATTGATGACGGATGAAGAATGGAATAAAATAGATCGAAAGGTGATTACTACAATTTGTAGAAATAACTTGAAATTTGCATATGCTAATGAATTAAAGCTTAAAAAAATCGACACAAAATTCTTCTACGCAATCCATGGAAGGTAAAACGTAGAATAGTAACATATGCAATCATTCAATCATAATGAACACAGTATTTTTACTGGGGAATCCAAATGGAAAAGTCCCCTCCTCTGTTTGTATTATATCATATGAGAATATACATCTATTACAATGATTGCTTCAACCATTGGAGCTCAATCTACACTACAGTACTAATCTCCTCCAAAGTCTGCTTTGGCCAATACTTAGCCAAAATAGGCTTCTTACTTCATCCTATTTCCTTGCACAATTCCTACTCCTAAATAATAGGAAGACCTCCTATTTTCTTGCAGAATCCCAAGAGAATTCCTCACCTGCTACATACAAACATTGTACACTCACTAGTATATGATAATGATTACATTGGTGCCTTTTTCCTTCGCTCAAATAGGAAATTCAGATTCAATGCATGACTAGCGCTATTTTTAGTAAATTGACTAGTTAACTAAGAGATCAGTGAGGTGAAAATAGTAACAACTACTCAACTAAACTCTTAGTAACTCTATTCATGACTAGAGCTCAAATAACTAAGTTTCAATAACTGTAAATCCACTAGATTCCTATATCTTAGCAATCAACTCATGCACAACTCTACTTTTGGCCACAAACTCAAATTGACTGACTTAACTAAGTGATTTTTCCATGTCACCCATGCTAAATGCAATTCAATTCATCCTACTGACATGGAATTTCAAATTTCTCCATTTGACTAAGGCACAAGTCAAATGAAGCCTTTTCTTGCTACAATTTAACACTCCCATTTAGTAAGAAAAGGGTTTTTCACAACCCCAATCCTAGTCCTCCTAAGGAATGTATTATAACACAACTAACACTCCCTCTCACTATTGATGTTGCTACTACAACAACTACAACTGAGAAGCACCCAAAATACTAAATTAACTATGTCTCTAAGTTTCAATTGTCTAAGTCTCTGACTGCTACTAGCCTCTTGCACTATCACTCAAGATCTAACTGTGTCAACTGGAACTGATCCTTTTGATACTAAATACTGTGGGCCCCTCTAGCAAGGGTAATGATCCATGAGAAGAGTATATTGGAATTGTTGCTACTCTCCTATGAACCCTGCCCAAATCTTTGCAACTCTAGGACTAAGGCTCTACATCGCCCCACCTCACTCCTAGAGGTATAGTTGCACGCATGACAAAATATACCTCTAGCTTGTAGATATTTTTAACTCAAACACCAGTTTGTTTTACTTTTCTAGTAGCAACATGCTTCAGATAAGCTTTCCCCGTACTGAACACCACATCATATCCATGGTCTTCAAGTACAGCTACAAAAACTAAATATTTCTTCAAACTAGGCACATACATTACATTCTTTAGGTGAATATGGGACATTGACTCCCTCTTAAAGGTGACAGTGCCAATCCCTTTGGAACTATACCTTCCATCAATTCCAAGCTTTGTGTAATTGTAGGTCCTTCTCCTCTTAGTTGTTGAACAAGTCCTTATTTCCTTTCATATGATATGAAGCACCAAAGTCTAGCTACCACTCACTCCCTCTTATTGTGCTTGTCATCCAAGCAATGAGGATGAAATCCAACTCGAATTGTGATGTGAGAGTGTCTCCTCCTACTCTTATAGCAGGCTCTTTACTGGATTTCTTATGTGGCCACTTGGTTGCATAATGTCCATACTACATGGTAGTGAAAACATTTAATTTTATTGAGTTCTTTCTTCTTTCCATGGTTTTGGCTAGATTATACCTTGCATTGGGCCTCATTACCTTTGGCATTATTTTCTTTTCCAACTAGAGCATAGTCTTCTTCCTCATCAGATCTAGATAAGACTCCATCTCTAGTGTTTCTTCTAATCTCCTTCTACACCAAGTTAGACCAAAGTCTCTCCCAATTTGAGAGCTTGTCACTTCCTTTAACTGATTCCTAATAATTGTGTCAGGACTTTGGAAGACCAAGGAGTGTTAATCTCACAAGCTTATATGGTGGCATAGTCTCTCCTACTCCTCCAAGTTCATCTATGACCTAAGTGAATCTAGATATGTACACAATAGTTTCATTTTTCTGCATTCAAATATTCCTGAGCTTATATTTCAATGCTAATTTCTTGGCATCACTTTTGCTTTCAAAAAACTCTATGAGAATTTTCCACATTGCATAAGCTTTTTTCTTGTGATGTAAACTTGAAACCACGTGGTCTCCAACTCCCTCCAAGATAATCCTCCTAGCTTTTGCAGTATCTTTCTTCCACTGAGTTAGTTGTTATGCATATGATGTCCTTGGTTTTGGAATATCAATTTGCATGTACTCCAATACTCCATTTTCATCTAGCACAACTTCCATTTTATCTTTCCAAGCTATGAAATTTGAAGTGCCCTCCAATGCATACCCAAGCCTCAATCCATAGAAAGACATTTTTCTTGCACTAAAGAAAATTCCTGCACCACAAATATGTTATTCAAAATTTCTTTGAGAGATGATTAGGAATTTGCTTTCTATGTGGTTTTTGATAGCTCTGATACCGTGTAGAAATAACTAAATTTCCAACTGCTAATGAATCCATACTAAAAACAATGGACACGTATTTCTTCTACTCAATCTGCAGAAGGGAAAACATGCAATAGAAACACATGCAATCATTCAATCACAATGAACACAATATTTTTAATAGGGAATCTAACTGGGAAAACCCCTTGTCTTTTTGTATTATATCCGATGAGAATATACATCTATTATAATGACTACTTTAATCCTTGAAGCTCAATTTGTGCTACAATATTGATCTCCTCCTGAGTCTTCTCTGGCCAATACTTAGCCAAAATAGGCCTCTTTCTTCATCCTATTTCCTTGTGCAATTCTTGCTCCTAAAGAATAGGAAGAGCTCTTATTTTTTTGAGCAATCCCAAGGAATTCCTCACCTACTACATGAAAACATTGTGCACTCACTAGTATACAATAATGAATACATTGGTGCCTTTTTCCTCCACACAACTAGGAAATTCGAATTCCATGCATGACTAGGTCTATTTTTAGTAAATTGATTAGTTAAATGAGAGATCAATGAGTTAACAACATTAACAACTACTCAACTAAACTCCTACTAACTCTATTCATAACTAGAGCTCAAAAAAACTAAGTTTCACTAACTATAACTCCACTAGATTGCTAGATCTTATCAATCAACTCATGCACAACTCTACTTCTTGGCCACAAACTCGAATTGACTGACTTAACTAAGTGACTTGGCTATGTCACTCCTACTAACTAGAAATCAAGTCATCCTACTGACGTGGAAATTCAAATTTCTCCGTTTGACCTAGGCACAAGTCAAATGAAGCCTTTCTTTCTACAATTTAACATAATTCCCAGATATCTAGCAAAGAATGTGTATTTCAATGTGTCTAGAGAAAAGACAGTAGAAGGATTATGGAAGAAGCTCCATTCTCTAAATGAGAAGAAAACAACATCAACCAAAGTGTTCTTGATGAGGAAATTTTATAATCTCAAGATAAATGAGGGTGATTCAGTTGTTGAGCACTTGAATGAATTCAATATTACTACTAGTCATCTTGCTTTTGTTAAAATCATTCTAGATGATAAAATTAGAGTTATCTTGTTAATATGTTCTATTCCATACAACTGGGAAAATTTAATTGTAGCTATGAGCACTTTAGTACCTACAAGGACCCTGAAGCTTGATGATGTTAGCAGTGGTTTAATAAATGAGGAGTTGTGATGTAAGTCAATTGAGAAAAACCAAGGAGGGGAATCTCTAGCTCTAACTGAACATGGTAGAAGAATTGATCGCGGTTGACATGGGCATTAAATATTGAGAGGTCATTAAAAATCAAGGAAGGGAAAACTCATTTTATTTCATTGCGGTAAACTACGGCACATGAAGAAAGAGTGTCGAGTTTGGAAGAAAAAAAAAGGAAAAAAGGATGAAAAACTGATCAGTACAAATCACAAGTCATCTAGCACAAATGAAGGTGATACTATTGTTGTAGTTACAGATGCTCATGTTTTATTTACTATTTTAGTAGAAGATGCATGTTTATATACATCTTGTTAATTTTTGCAACTAGGGTCAAATTCCACCTTAGACAGCTTAGATGACCAAGATGATGATTTCACTAAATTCCTCTTTTTGAGAGGACCAAAATTGTTATCACCCTATTTGGACAAGCAGAAGTTAATTTTTGAATTATTTTGTCCACTCGTGTATAATGGAATAGGTCTACCCTAAGCACATGTAAAATTGGATAGGTTGGCCTCAACCCCAAGTGGACCCTCATGGAAGCCTATAAATAAAAGAGACCTCAATCTCATTTGCACACATTTATCAAGCCATTTTGTACTCTCTTCTATTACCTTGGTTCGCATATGTATGACAGAGCAAGTTCGCTCAAGGGTCTAAAATTTCATGGGTGAATCTCACATGGATCTAGGGTTTATGTTTCCCGGTTCCATGCACGTAACTAAACACTTTTGTTCCCAGACGTACACACACAGTGGCTAAGGGAGCATCCATCTAGTCTTAGAAGCTCACATAGAAGCATGAAGGAAGCTTCCAGGGTTTCTAAAGAAAATCAGGCAGTTTGAGCCCCGGACACATACACAGAGTAGCTAAGGGAACATCCAGGCAGTCTCAGACACTCGAAAAGAATCTTGAATGGAGAGTTTAGGGTTTCTAAAGTAGATCAGACGATGTTGGTCCCCAGACGCATGCACAGAGTGGTCAAGGGTGCATTTAGGAAGTCACAGTCACTCACACAGTAGTTAGAAGGGAGTGACTGGGGGTTTGGAGCGATTCAGAGTGTGTTTGTCGTCGGGCGCATGCATACAGTCTTCCTGGGAACATCCGGATCAAACACAGATGCTCTCACACAGTGGCTAAGGGAGCATCTACGAAGTTTTAGTCACACACAATTTGCCTCGTTGGGAGCATCCAAGGTTTTTATCTAGGGTTGACAGTTTCCTTCAGTTGGTTTCAGTGGTCTGATGGATAAAGGGTTTCTCTTTGTTTTTCTGTAGTTCTACAGTCTACTTTTGTTCTATAAATATTTGTTGCAAGATTATGTATTGGGCTCATTGTACTCTTTGCTGAAAACTTTTTATGATGATATAATAAAGAAGAATATTTGAAAGGGTTTTCCCCCTTGTGGGGTTTTTCCCTGTTCTTGGACCAATCTGTTGTCTCTTATGGTTGTGATGTTGTTTTCTTTGTCATCTCATATATTGTTTTGTCTTTAGTTACAATTTATGATTGGTTACATTGCTAATAATTGGATGCATTTTTAAATGAAGAAGTGAATTGGGTTAAAGTAATTGATACAACATAGAACAATCTAAAAAATTAAAATGGTTTGAGAGCCAAAGTGAAAGACAAGCCCAAAATAAGACAAGCATTAAATCCACCATTATCAGAAAGAAGTTTGTCTAGTCAAAGTCAAGATGTCTTCCTCTACCTTCAAGGAGCATGAAAAATTTGGTTACACGTCAAACTTTGCTGCATTGAAAGACAGGTTGTAGATCATAGATGACAACAATTATTTTCTGGAATATATTCAAGGAAGGATGCCCGAGCCTCTAGAAAATTCTTCCTCTTCCCTCAAAAATAGGTACAAGAAAGTTGAGTCCAAAGAAAAGAAAATTATAGCTGATGGTTTACAAGATCATTTACTTGCAACGTTGGGAATTTAAGAAATTCTAAAGACATGTATGACAAGATAGCTAGCATGTATGAAATCAAAATTTGAATGAGATCATCACCTTGAAAGATCAACTCAAGGAAACCAAGATGAGCAAAGCATAAGTTGTTCAATCCTACATTATGAGGATAACTTTCTTTAGTGATCAATTCGAGAGAGTTGGAGAAAATGTTCCTAACAGGGAACTAGTAGTTGCGACTCTTACAGGTCTCCTTCCTATTTGGGAAAACTTCATTACTACAATAAGAAACATAAATGTCCTTCCATCATTTCATGAAATTGTTGGGAAGATTACTCAAGAAGAATCGAGGATGGTAGCAAGAGAAATGATTCAAAAGCATGAAGAGGGAGAGCACGTTGCATATATCACTCATGACAAAAAGAAGAAGAAGGGAAAAAGTGATCCTTCAAGGAAGCCTCCTCCTCAAAATAAAAAAGGAAGGAATGACACATTTGTATCTCATATTTAATGCTATAATTTCCACAAGAAAGGTCATTATGCTTGAAATTGACCTAAGAAGAGAAAAAGGTCATGTTACAACACCAGAAGCAACAAAAATAATAAAAGAAGAAAAGACATTCAAAGGAATAACCGTGATAGAAGATATCAAAGAAGAAGAAGAGATTCCTCAATTGACCATGAAGAAGATCATCCTCCTCAAAACAAGTCAAGAGTCCCTAGTTATGAAAGTAATGTTGCAAATAAACCTGAATACATTCTTATTTCTTCCCTTACTAGTTCTTCTCCACTAGATTCATGGGATAGTTGGTTGCTTGATAGTGGGGCCACTCATCATTTTTCTGGATATAAGGAATTCCTCTCTAATCTAGTTGTTGTAGTGTTTTCTTCTCAAAGATGTACGAAAAGAAACCACTTAAGATTGTGGATGACAAACAATCTCAACAATATAAATGGCTGCTAAACATTGTAGATCTGCAGCAACTGATAGAAACAAAACCTGCCAAAGTTTAGATCTATGTGACAATCATAGTTAAACAACAAAAAGAAAAAGTAATAACTCCAATTATCCAATGGAAACCAGTTATGTAAAGAATAATTTTATTATAACACCTATGAAGGGAACAAATAGATGTTACCAGTCCCCTTCTATGGGATGGGTTCTTGGCTATCCTCAAATGTCTTCAGCTTGTGTAGAGTCTCTCTCCTCTATAATGTATAAACCCAGCAAAAATATGGTGTGCAACAATGAAAATAATCAGAGTTACAACCGTGAGTGCAACAATGAAAATAATCAAAAGTTACAATAATGAATGCAACAATAAAAATAATCAAAAGTGAATAATGAATGAAAAACCCTTATATTTATAACAAAATATTGAGTTAGCCTCGAATAATGAGCAATAATAAAATATTATTGATCCCATTCTTTGAATAACCCCCTGGAATATTTTATTATATTTGTTTAGGAGGGAAAAAGTATTTAAACTTTTATTTAGAAATAATAAATAAATAAATGATTTATTTATCATCTCAAGGAATTAGTTAAGGAATAATAAACAAACAATGATTTATTTAATTATTCCTAAGGGATTTAGTCAACTTTGACAAAGAATAATAATTAATTAGTGATTAATTAATTATTCTTATAGAAAAATAAGATAATTAATGATTTATCTATTT
>APFE030325889.1:0-17402 GCA_000404065.3 Pinus taeda
GAGTTTTTTATCTCATCCCATTGTATAAATAGGAGTACAATCTCCTCCATTTGTAATTTTTTAGAGTTCCATTTGTAATCTTGAAGTTTTTGTAATCTTAGAATTTTGGAGTATGTAATCTTAGAAGCTTAGAGTTGTAATCTTAGAGTTAGTTTCTAATGGAGATTTTGGAATAAATGATCATACTTCAATTTTGCTTCTACATTTGAGTCTCCATTGAAGTGGTGTGCTTGTGGAGTTATGGAGGGCCGCCATGGCCTCACTTGCATGCTTATTTGCTTATTTTAGGTATACTTTATTTTATGTTTTTGTTTGATTTCAGCTTTCAAGTTTTGTTAAATGTTCGAATATTGGAAGAATCTTATTTGAAAGTGTTCTTGTAAGAGAACCATAAGATCTCATACAATTATTAGATCTAGGTTTATTTCATTTCAGCTTTTAATTTTTTTTATTAGATGTTATAATGTTGGAAGAGATCTTGTAGAATATGTTCTTGTAAGAGTATCATAGATCTCAAACAATTGTTAGATCTAAGTTTGGTTAGTTATTGAAAGAGATCTTAATGAATATGTTCTTGTAAGGGGACTTTAAGATCTTGGACAAATTAGGAATCTTTCTAGATCTATATATTTTAGATGAGCACTTCTAAGTGTTACCTTCCCGGGTTGACATTAATTGAACTCTGATTTGCATCCGCATTTTAGACCAAACATTTTGGTGTCGTTGCCGTGGAAGTGCAACTAGAGGGATTTAGTATTTATTTTATGAAATTTTTTTTATGGACTAATTTGTGGAAGTTGGTGACAGTAGGTTTGTAAAGGAGTTCAAAGTTGCACATAGTTATTTTAAATTCAGTTTTTATTTTAAACCCCCCGTTTCTCACTGATTCATCTATGGATGAGGGCTTTGAAAATGTTGAACAGGTACTTCTTGGAGAGCAAGGACAATCACCTTGAGCCTCCTCTAAGACAGGATTTTCACATACTTGTAAAACATAACGTAGAATTTTTAAATCTTGACGTGAGCATGTTCGTACTTTTAATCAGTAGATGGCTTCATTGGAAGCATTATTTTACTTAGAAAATAAAACATCTTTTAAGTTAATGTAGCATAGGTTAGAAAAATAAAAATGAGATCTCATTAGAAGTCATTATCATTAGAAGCTTTTAGTATTGTTTTCAAAAAAAAAAATCATCATGAATAAATTCAGTGGCACATCTTTGCATCTCTATGTCTTGTTTCTGTATCATGGATGAGCCAGGAGCTTGATTATCGGAAAGCCTTGTGTTCCAAGAGTCTAAATGCACCCGTGACATTGCAAAAAGAGTGTAGATAATGCAAGGTTTTGTCGCAAATCTTAATTGTGTTTTATCCATCCATGCTAACCTGCATAAATAAAAAATCAAGAGATTAGTATGCTCTCTTCCTGTGCTTCGTGCGATCGGGAAGATCAGAAAATCTATTGATTTATTTCACATAAAAATACTCTCGCTGCAAAATTGATCTACGATATGACAATAAAGAATTTTGTGAATAAGCAAGAGATCATCTTAAAATTTTTTAGATAAAATTTAGTTTTTAAATTTAAGTTTAAAAAATAATAATAAAAATAAATAAGAAAACAAAAAAAAAAATCCCACAATAATAATATATCATATATAATATTATTATATTATATTTTTGAAAAACTAACTATTTTTTTTAGAATATAGGTTACTTTATTTTTATATTTTTTTTAAATAAAAAAAAAATCAAACTAATAAAACCCAACAAAGATGAACAAGAGCCAAAGCAACTCCTCTTTGAACAATTTTATCTGAAGCACACATTACATAAAATATATTATCCTCATTATCTACAAGCCAATAAAGAGTAAAAGTTGGATTGTGTTGAAAAGACCCATTTTTAGACCTTAGAAAATCAAGAAGCGATATTAGTCCCCCTTCATGGATAATGCCAGCTTGGTTGTGTGAATATTGTGCTAATCTACCAACAGAAAATGCTGCCATCCCCCTGAGTTGGGCACCTAGAAATTGGAACATTTTAGAAAGAGGACGAACAACACCACATTGGACAATGTGGACCTTGCCTTCAGGATCTGCTGTCACAAACTGCCCTAATAACAATGCCACTTCCCTTTGGCTTTCCTGGCACCTTGAACTCAATAGATATCTATTCATGATGCTCCAGAAAGTACAGAACACACATATGGCCCAAAAATTCCCAATTACAAACCGCAGGAGGGTTTATTCATGGAATATTAGATTGAATGATCTGTTAAACACACATGGGGAGCGAGAACAAATAGAAAGATAAATCATGTAGTTCAATTTTTATTCACAAATGATACATATTTATAGTACATGTGGTGACCTTTGGGATTCACATCCCAAGGTCCCTTGGACTGCTTAGTCTCTTTAGCTTCCACACTAACCCATTTAGGATTAGGTGTCCAACATTCCCCCCCCTTAATCCGAAGGGTTATGTATGAGTCCAAAAAGAGAGCTGTAATACAAAATGTGCAAAAATGCATGGCAGCACTAGGCTGACTGTGCTCTCTGAAATGTTGGTATAAAGGGCGGTGGTTTAAGGATGGCCACCAACACTGGAACACTTAGTGCAGTTCCTGGAACTCTCTTCCAAAATTGGCAAGAAGCTGAAGTCTTCTGCTAGAGGAAGTGCTCCTATTGTTTTGAAGAGGGAAACCTTCAATCATGAAAGGGAGGTCTCACCTCGCATAAAAGGGAGAACTTCAACCTAAAAGGGAAGTCTCAACCTGTGATGGTTTAAGGATGACCAACAACTCTGGAATGCTTAATGCAATTCCTGGAACTCTTCCAAAACTGGCAAGAAGCTGGAGTCTTCTGCTAGAGGAAGTTTTCTCAATTTTGTCTCCGGAACTCTTCCAAAACTGGCAAGAAGCTGAAGTCTTCTGCTAGAGGAAGTGTCCCAGATTGCCATCTGAAGGCATGTTCAGGCATCTTTGTCTCTGGCTACAACTCTGAAACTGGTGTGGCAGGTTGTGGCTCAGGCTCGCTTGATGTGGCTTTGAAGCTTGTAGATGACCATCATTTCCCCCCCTGTCAGATACAAGATGAGATGATGGAGAAAACTCAACTGCAAGACTGTACAATATTCTGGAACAAGTTCTGACATGTGTTTGGAATATCTTCTTGGTTGTTGATGCCCATTGCCAAGAAGCGATCCATCCTAGATGAATCTTTGTTCTTGCAGGACGATTGTTTCTGAAGCATCTGTTTGAAGCATGACTGGTTTTATGATAGTTCTTACATGGATGAAGATCAAAACAGTGATCTTTCAGATGGCCAACTCAATCACAGTGTTGGCATTTCATGATCTGTTGTTGTTGTTGCTGTTGTGGAAGAGGAGAAGAGTCTGGAACAGCTGAAGCTGAACTGTCATGAGGAGAAGGTGAACTGTCATGAATGAAACCAGTACTCTGAAACTGAGTGGGCTTGGCGTAGTCTAGAATATGAAAGGACAAGTCCTTATCATATCAAAGACCAGTTCTATGCTTGTTGTGGACAAGCTGTTCCCAAGGTTTGATGATGGGCTTGGGAAGTGCAGACTGAGTTTCTGCATCTGCATGTACAACTGCTGCTTTGTTTGAATGAACAAGAACATTATTGACTTGCTGCTGATGGGTGCTTGTCTCAATGTTCTGAACAAAAATAGGTTCAGGATGATGTCGATTTTGATGTAGCTCTTCTTGTTGTAGCTGTGATTCAAGTTGTAAAAAATCTATCTTTTCCTTTGCATTTTGTAGACAGACCTGAATGTTTGTGAGAGAAACTTTGCTGACTTTTAATGTATCATGATTAGAGGAATGTATCAGAGTTTTTAAGAACTCTAATATTTTAGTAATTGTAGCCATTTTTCTTCAATGTCACTTAAAAACTGATCACAACTGAGGCAACAACAACAGAAAAATAATATTGTACTCTTACTACAAGATCTTGTAAGGGCTTGTCAAGTGGCAACAATGTCGCGAAAATGGTTGATGGAGCAGGACCTGAGTAAGCTGGATGTTACCAAGTTGCATCCACTTTCTCCAGAGGACATTTCTCGTCAAGCTACAATAAACATTGGTACAATTGGGCACATGGTAAATCAACAGTCCACAGTTCGTTTCAAGAATGAACTGGAGCGTAACATCACTATTAAACTGGGATATGCCAATGCAAAAAAAAATATAGAAATGTGAATATGAGCGTTGTCCTCATTTTTTCTGGTTAAATAACTGAGGCAAAATTTTTATTTTATTGAGAAGAATCTCCAATGATTACTAGCAAACTTTAATGCAAAACTTGATCCTTGCTTCAACGGATCGGAAGTATATAATCTCTTGATAGGCTTGTCAATACAATGCGTGGATAATTTACTTTTACATTACTATAGTAGCTTAACCTCCTGGATGATATATACGTTTGCTCCAACACTCCAACATGCTCCAGGAAATAGCAGAGATACCCAGCAACCAACCAAATCAATGCAAAGGAATCCAATCGTATTAGATATTTTCAGCCCACTAATCTGGAAAAGGAATGACATCAGCACACCCTTCAACAATGAAGATCTCTCTTCAGAGAAATTTAGCCTATATGATTTAATGGATTCGACACCCAATTATGATGCACAAGAAAGTCATAAAACGCATAATTCAGCCTCTTAAAATAGCAATAATTTCAACTCCAAGATTTCAACTCTATCTCGTGGTGCAAAACTTTGGAATAATTTGTGCTCGACTAGCTGAGAAAAATGCTCCACAAACCCACTGAAATTCTGCTGATCTGGAAAATTGCGGATTGTGAAATAATGAAAATGGCTTCCAAAACCCAATTTAGCCTCTAAACTTTTGAGGATAATCTTTGGCACAATTCATTTCCTTGGCAAGATAAAATTTCCCTTCAGATCTCAGCCTCACACTAGTGAGAAGGACTCGGCTAGGAGAAATCAATGCAGCCCCTTCAGATGGAACAATTTCGACCCTCTTTGATTTTTAATTCAATTTGGCCTTGTTACTTGATGGTATAATCTGGAATGAAGATATGTGTTCCTCTTTCCTTGCTGCTTCATATCTAGAGAAAACTCCACCTCTTGGAATAAAATGGTTTGTCCTGCAAATAACGAAATTGTCGAAAAAATTCCTTCCAACAAATCTCGTTAGATATTCAAAATAAACTTCTGAAAACTAATCCAACTATGGTGGCAATAGTGTTCACCGAAATACTAGCTAAATTGGAGAAATACTAGCTAGGGGTGGCACTGAGATCCATCGAAACTCGCGTGAGGATTTTGCTTGTAACTCTCATAATTATATTCACTTGAGCTTCTCTTCAATGGCAATGAGAAATGATGGGATAAAATTCACCACGCGTCCGCTGCACACCATGCACCAGACTTGGGCTCGGGTCTGAAAGGTCATGCGTTCAATCCCATTCTTGAAACCACGGTTCATATCCCACAGTGGCTATTAGAGGCAGTTCAGGACAACGTATGGGCCGAGGTCGATTCACATACACCACTACAATACACATCCGCATATATCAAACATCGATATGACCATGAAGGACAGCGTATGGGCCGAGGTCGATTCACATACACCACTACAATACACATCCGCATATATCAAACAGCGATATGACCATGAAGGACAATGTATGAATACAGACACCACATTGTTTCATATCCGCTCCATACATCAAACAACGTTTTAATACAGATATCAACAGAATTTCACATCCGCTCATATGCGCTCAAATATCAAACAACGTACAGATATCAACAGCGTTTCTAATACCAGAACATCGTTTCAAATACCAGACAACAGTGGAAAGAGCAGATACGGTACAAAACCTTGAGGCGTTCTTTGTCAGCAGGCGTTTCCTTTCCTTCAGTCGTTCTTGTCAGGCAGCGTTTCTTTCAAGTAGTGGACAGAGGAGAAGAAGGAAGGCAGTTTTGGTCAGGTGGCAGCTAAATTCTAGCTGAGGAAATATTCATAAGTAATGGCAGAAACCATAAAACAAATGGTTCAAATATCAGCAGGGCAGGATATCGCCTGCTCTGATACCATGTTAAACACACATGGGGAGCGAGAACAAATAGAAAGATAAATCATGCAGTTCAATTTTTATTCACAAATGATACATATTTATAGTACATGTGGTGACCGTTGGGATTCACATCCCAAGGTCCCTTGGACTGCTTAGTCTCTTTAGCTTCCACACTAACCCATTTAGGATTAGGTGTCCAACATGATCAAATGTTGAGTGCTTGCGGTCGTAACTGCCTTATTACAGGAGAGGCTCTTGGGCATAGTTTTAGAGTTCATAATGGATGGCTTAATATATCTTCTGAAAGATGCAATTGAATAGGAGGCTCTGGAAGAAGAGAATTTTAGGATCTCAAAAAGAAAAGGAGAAATGGCAGCTCATTGCTATAGTCTACAAACAAATGTTCTCGTTAATTATAGCTCAGGCCTTTGTCAAGGACGTTACTACATTCCTGGCTATGCAAGTTGTACTCGTGGAATGTTGTGTGCTTTTAGAGTAGAAGAGATAGATTCTTCTTCTGTGCAAGATGGGATGTGTGTTCAAACAACTTTTGTTGCACTACTGATAAGATAGAATAAGAGTGGTCCTATTCAGAGTTGGTAGGCTCAACTTCTGAGAGTAAGCTCTGATGAAACTCAAGGTTAAGAAACAGCTCCATTACAAAATTAGAAAAATGTAGAAAACAAGAGTGAATTCTCAAAATGCAACCCCTTAAAACCGTCAGTTTTGAAATGCGGTTTGTGATCAAACCAGGACAAATCTAGGCAAACGAAGACATGGGTTTTTTTTCACAACTGGATAAATTATATAACCCAGAAATCATTTACTTAAATTCCTAACAGTCTAAGAGAGAATCATGGTTCTTCGAGCCCCTCTTTAGATAACTACGTGAAAGAAAAACTGGTTTTTACAATTAATGTGCAGAGAATTATGGTTTTTGCTGGCAGTGAAGCAGATTTTGAGTGATTTTGTGTTCATTGAGCATGGCCATTTGCGACATATCAAGTGAACTGCACTGGTACATGTGGAAATTTTGTTCTAGAGGGGAAGGTATATACTTGCCCAGCCTATGCGACACTCATAGAAGCCTAGACCAACGGATGATACTGCCCCTGCTTCGTCTCCATCTCCATCTGTTGGCGTCTTTTAGGGAGAACGTTATTCTACAGAAGAAACACCTTGGTACTCAGGATTTAATTACGGTGATGATATAAAATGGAGTTCTGGTATGGGAATTGTGTAGTTGATATGAGTACACCCAACTTCTGGTGTATGCAGTGATTAAATTGTGTTGAGCAGACATTGTTTACTAGTAGAATCCTTGGTGGGTGCATTTTTCTCCTAGAAAGCATGGCATTGTCTCTTGGGGCGTAGTTAGAATCGATTGCTTATTGGAGATTGAGTTCATCCAAATTGACATTGTGTTAGAGGTTGCATTCCCTGGTCAAATGAAAGATGGAATTGAAAAGTAGGGTATCATGAGAAAGAGATGCATATCATTGTTAAACAGTCTGGAATGGATTGATGAATGTATAGTTTTGGATGCACACAGAGATTAATAGTGCTATAAAGAGACATATTGATGTTGGTGCACTACTAATCAAAACAATCTGAGCTAGAATGAGTGGCCAGAACGGCTTAGCATTTGAAGTCATAGCGCAGCAGAGAAATACATTTTTTTGGTGTGTTCGTCAAGTGTTCACCCAGTCACATGAAAAAATTTATGTTCCATCTAAAGGTAGGAGAGGATAAATGTGCTCTTAAAATGACAAATTTGTTGCGAAAATGGAAATATAGGTGCCACTGGTGTAGTAAAATTAAAATGAAATGGTAATCCTTTTCTTTGGGCGTTGATTTTTTTATTTTTTTTAAAGTGTTGATGAGTTTGGAAGAAAATAAAAAAAAAATCTCATTTTAGTGTAAGTTGTTTATTTTATTAGTTTAATGGAACATTTGGAAGATTAATTTAAAGAACATTTGGTAGATTATTTAAATACTGATTAACTTGCATATAGTTGGCAATTTCATATTGTTGTATGCTTTTATAACATACTAATCTACAGGACACAACAAATCTATCATGCCAAGATTTTCGCCATGCACAAAAGTTAACTGACAAAAACATGGAGTAAATTTACTTTTCATGGTTATTTATTTCTGAATGGATTGATATTAATATCATTATTGAGTCAATTTAAACACTTTGATTGTCCTTAATCTATTTTATTTGGTACGAAATTTTTGTGTAAGAATCATAAAGGAAATGGCCATTTCTTCTTGAACACACTTATGTTTTCTTTCTGCCAAGTTTTTTTTATAGGTTACAGGATAATCAAGTGATCATAAGGAGATTACATTGTGATGAAAATTGGTCTTCTAAAGACCACATTTATGAAAAATTCTAAAGACAAATCCAACTCCACAACCACTACCTTGCACCTCCCTTTTTGAAGCAGATTTTGAATTCCACCAATTGTAAATCCATAAAGCATGAAATTTCCATTTCCATATTTCACAGCAAGAGTTATTATTCATACACCATTTATTTTCTTACATCCATTCCTTACAAGCTTATTGTCATTTCCCATGTCATTACCATTCCCTTTTATTTCCACCAATAAAACCCTGCTTCTATGTATATCATTGAGTCAAAGTCCTAGAGTCTAATTATCTTTGTAAAAACACCTAGAGGCTTGCATGCCTTAATGGCAAGTACTCTTGCCAATGAACAATGGGAGTACATTAATACCCCTTGTTTGTTGGATCTTGTAGGTGACTTGACCACGACAAATTTATTCGTACCTACAAAGATGTGTTAGGCATCCTGACTCCCATTGGAATCAATGGTGGGAGCTCTTATGTTGGCTAGGGGAATTCATTAACGACCACTAACTCAACAACTTCTTGCTATGTTTGACACCGACACATTTATTCACATAGTAATATTTGTGCCATCGAGCATTAAAGACTTGAAGACCCATATTTTGTAGCATATGAAGCAAACTTTCTTTCATTGTTTTTCCACTTGTCATGACTTGAGGACAAGTCAATAAATAAGGCTGGGCGGGAGGAAAATGTAGGTTCTATATTTTGTATACCTTCCAAGCCTTATACATTTTCATCCATATTCAACAGACTCATCAGATTCAGCAGAGGATCCAATAGCAGATACGACAATACAAATCTATCTTTCATCCACAACCTGCAGAGGAAGCTTCAGATCAGAATTGTAGCAGCTGAACATGCATGATTCATCCACTTTTGTAAGTAAGTAAGGTATGATGTTTTCTAACCTTTAATCTTGAAATTATTTTTAGATGCTAAAATGATGATATTTGGAAATATTCCACTATTCCACTATTTCCTTTCTCATTAAAAATTGCCAAAAACCATTAGTTGGGGAGGGGAATTTCACACTTCATTTTTTTTCTCATTCATATTACATATTAACCCAGATAGTCTTCCCACAATAAAAACTACTACAAAATGATGAGCATATTAAATGACTTCTTAAAATGATTGATCTCAACAAAGTAAATAATCATTGTAAACACAAGAACCAATCATTAAAAAGAGATCTCAACAAAGTAAATAATGATTGTAACACAAGAACCAATCATTAGAAGATGCAAATGATTTACAAAAAAATAAAAGTTATCCAAAGATGTGCAAAGTTAAAAGTAATTCCATGATTGAAAGATGTTTGTTACACAAGAACCAAAAATCTTGTAAAAGGAAGCTCATCTAAGAAATAAATCAAATAAGTCATTGTAGTAGCTTGCATGAGGACATGCAAGAGCTTTAGTTGGGGAGTATGTTTGGGCTTAAAAATGTCATACAAATATCACTCATTACCATATATTTTTCACCTATGATTCCATTATATCACTCATTATTCACCACCATGTCACTTCATTTTCTTTATTGTTCCCCATTAATGTGTCTCATTTATTTTTAAGCATTTTAAAGAGAAATTCTTGATTAAATATTAGAAAATAATATATTTTACTTCATATATGGAAAGTGGATTGTTTTTGCGACATGTGTAGGTGCTAAGGAAGCTTCCAAGACACCTTTATGTGGCCTTGAATGATTAAATTCGATTTTGATAAGATAAACCTCATGGAGAAGATCAAGGACAAAAGGCGGTTATGTGTCTAGATGGTTGAGAGATTTATGGAACTAAAGAGAGATTAGTGGATGATCATTATGAGTTTGTTATCTCATCCCATTGTATAAATAGGAGTACAATCTCCTCCATTTGTAATTTTTTAGAGTTCCATTTGTAATCTTGAAGTTTTTGTAATATTAGAATTTTGGAGTATGTAATCTTAGAAGCTTAGAGTTGTAATATTAGAGTTGGTTTGTAATGGAGATTTTGGAATAAAGGATCATACTTCAATTTTTCTTCTACATTTGAGTCTCCATTGAAGTGCTGTGCTTTTGGAGTTATGGAGGGCTCCCATGGCCTCACTTGCATGCTTATTTGCTTATTTTAGGTATAATTTATTTTATGTTTTTGTTTGATTTCAGCTTTCAAGTTTTGTTAAATGTTCTAATATTGCAAGAATCTTATTTAAAAGTATTCTTGTAAGAGAACCATAAGATCTCATACAATTATTAGATCTAGGTTTATTTCATTTTAGCTTTTAATTTTTTTTATTAGATGTTCTAATGTTGGAAGAGATCTTGTAGAATATGTTCTTGTAAGAGAATCATAGATCTCAAACAATTGTTAGACCTAAGTTTGATTAGTTATCGAAAGAGATCTTAATGAATATGTTCTTGTAAGGGGACTTTAATATCTTGGACAAATTAGGAATCTTTCTAGATCTATATATTTTAGATAAGCACTTCTAAGTTTTACCTTCCCGGGTTGACATTAATTGAACTCTGATTTGCATCCGCATTTTAGAATAAACACATGTGATGAATTAAAATAAAATAAATACCTTTCTTCTTGCTATTGATAAGCCTTCTAGGGGATTATTGGATGAAGTTGATCCTGATCCGCTTTCTGAAATCAAAGAGAGACTTTCTAGCTACTTTGATTTAATGGACAACAACCATAATTCTTATGAAAATGAATATGGAATGCAATAAGCATCGATGAACCTGGCCTTGTAGAAGGTGTCTTAAAGTATAATATGGATAGTATTTTAAATTTCTATAGCTAGCAGAGGGTTTTCCCAGTTGGGTTCCATAGAAAAATTTTGTTTTTTTTTTGCTATAGTGTGACTGTGTTTTGTTTCTGTTCTATTCCACTACAAATTGGAGGAGATATTTTTTGTCTTCATGCAACAATTAGCTTCAAATTTATTCATTCAAGCAGTAGCATAATTTCAAGGAAATTCTACATAAGGGACAATTAATCTATATTTTCAGTTATATCTTTTGCAAGTAAACTTCACAACTAAATTTTCATTCTAAATGTTTAGGTTACTAGCAAGTGGTATCACATCATATCTCAACAATGCAAGGCATAAATCATACTATTCAATAAGGTTGAGCATGAGATATAAAAATCTTTCCAAGTTATGCAAGCAAGAAAACTGCTGATTTTTAGTTCTAAATATATCTGAGAACAAAATTATGCCATTTTCAACACTCTCTAGTCAAAGTTATTCCTAGCCTCATTCAACTCAATTAAAAATATGTCAATCTCATTGAGATTTCTTCTTCAGTTCATGCTTCTATGTTATTCATTTATGCAACCTAATATAACATTTATGTTAAGTGATTATTCATTCAAAATCACTTAGTCCGTCTAGCACATCTACCTAATTTTCTGATCAGTTTCTAGGAAGACTCTATAAGACATTTGTAGCAGAAAATAGAAGAATGTTTTAGTACCTAGTGTTATAAAACTCTAATATGGAAAATTTATTTTGGGTTGTTTCCATAAAAATATTTACAAAACTTTCAATCCCAAAGCCAATTTAGGGAGAAATTTAGTATTATTTTTGGAAAATTTGAATGCAACTAAAAGAAATTATACCTATTTCCTCAAAAGATTCCAACACTAAATATGAGTGAATTCACAGAACTTAAGATTTGGAAATAATTAAATTTCACTTCACTTTTCCAGGACCATGTATGAGTGAATTCACAAAACCTAAGATTTGGATTCTGGAAACACTTAAATTTTATGTCATTTATTAGGATTGGAAGTTACCTGAGATGCAAGCATGTAGCATTGAGGATCTACTTTTCTTCTTTAAGGACAATGTTCAGTTTATAAATAGTGATACAAGAATCCTTGTATACATGCCTAACACAGTTCTTTGGTAAAAAATAATGAAACTGAACTCCATCAATACATAATAGACAAAGTAGAATGTAATAGAGCATCTACTTTTCAACATATACTCTGAAAAAAATAAACATTTATACACTCATATAAAGTTATGACCACACAAAAAAATGAATTAAAAACCAAAATAAAAATAGGAACAGGCTTGGATTGTTATGGTTACTCTAACAAAATGTTAAATAGGATCAATATATTAATATGGAAAATAGTGTAGTTGATTATGATTTATTAAGCCCAAGGGGTTAGCCCAACTGAATGTCATTAATGTTACTCAGTATTTGCCTAGTTCCATGCTAGTGGGTGCCCTGTTTGAAATCCCTTGGGTGAGGTGCACTAGTCAATGCCAATGGGTTTACCATAGATACCATCCATGAATGTGGGGAAACATCCATTGGGATTCCCTAGAGAGTTTTTCTTGGAAAAATAGGGTTTCCTAAAGAGAAATTTTGAGATGCATAGAGTGTACACCTAGTAAAATCAACTCTGTAGAGTCAAACCATAAAAGAAGGAAAAATATAGATGCTTTTACTTATGTTCCCTTGTGAGTGTGCACTTCATGTGAGATTTCACTATGGATATCACCTTCTCCTTTGCACCTTCAACTTTGCGGACTCCATTTCATTAGGTTTGCTAAATGAAGTGCCATTATTTAGCTAATGATGTAAATTGTTACTTCTTTCAAATAATCTTATACCCAATATCTCATTAGAAACAATAGGTGGTGGCAACCTATTATTTCCAACATCCCTACATGAGATCTCCTCTGTTATCCTTTTTGGATTTTCCAAACAGTTAGTAGTTGCAGGAATGTGTCTATCTTGACTACAACTAGTTCTTGATCATACATGAGCAGTTAAGATGCTTTTACTCACAACATTTGACCTTGTGTTGCCCATCAATTCTTATAAATCATATTTTTATGACCATAAGATGATCCCTACCAATGTCTTCCATATTTATGAGAATTAACCGGACCTATATTATCTTCCCTTGATGTTAGAGTACGTTCCATCATTGCCCATGCCTAATCAACATCAGATTTAACTGTATAATTTTCCATCTCTAAAAAAGGGGATGAACTACTTCTCTAAGATGATTCACAAAAGACAAATGACCTGCTATTGGGTGTCTGTTGTAGAATTTCCTTAGTCCCACCTCTGGACCCAAATCTATCAAGGGAAGAGCTAGGTGAAAACTGCTAAAAGCCTTTTCCTCGTACAAGATAATTGTCATGTAAATCCTGTACACGCTTCTGAAGTATGTGCTGACCTAAGAGAGGTTTTGTCCATACAATGGATATTTGGGATGTAGTCCCAAATAGTTTAGTTTGCCTAAGTGAAGCCCTTGCTACATCTAGAAATCTATGGGATGGATTTGGAGTGCTTTGTCACAAAATCCTTTTGTGAATTCTTCTTACATGAGTTGGCCTTGTCTCTGCGAGAGGAGTAGAAGAAGAGGAAGGTAGTGATAAATTGAGCTCTAATTTTATTCTTTGTACAATCATCCCAACTCGAGCATCTTCCACAAATCATATGATTCCTAAGCTTCATCCCCATTTTCAAAAGAAAGCACAAAATCCTCAACATCTTCATCATGTGTGTCGGACTGTCTAGGCATAGATGTTTGATAGGCTTGAAAATACTAATCTCCTTCAGGGATAACCCTTCCAAGGCCAACACAATATGTATGATATGTTGAATCATAGAGATCAAACGATAATAAAATATCATCATCACCAGCTTAATTACAATCTAAGAAAACTATATTTACATAGGGATCAAGAAATACAATTACTTCTTCTTCTAAAGGTTGATATACATTCCAAATAGAACCAAATCATATAAGGAAATCGTCCTTCAAATGCAGAACCAACTTCTGAAACTTCAACCCTACGTATGAAAATAAATAATCATGCTTCGTAGGAAAGATAGTAAGATAAAGGCAAGTAAATATCTTTAAGAAATCCAACAAGGTGTTGAAGCTAGAAACTGATATCACCAAATTGTAAATCACAAACAAACACAAGGATTGATAGAATAAAAGGATGAAATAAAATGAACTAAACCCAGGGGAAGTCAAATGTATATGTCTTTAAACATAAACCTATAAATTCAAAGAACCCTGATAACTAAATATTATTGCACAAAATAGAACATAAACTACTCCAAATAGTTATTTGGTAAATAACTAAATTCTAGCATTCAAACAAGGGCATAAACATCTTGTCAAATGGAAAAGTTGAAAGCAGTTGAAAACATCAGGGGCATGTTGCAAATCTAATTCCTATCATTGAAATAAAAAAAACTACCATTGGAATCTCAGGCTTGGATCCACTTCTCTATTGAAGCTATTCATCTATTTGTGTACTCAATATGTTATAACTGCACTAAAAGGTGCCACATGATAAATAAATTGTAAATTCAACAAATATTTTCAAACAAAGGCTATTTGCCGGACATTGGAATGAGTGATGCTAGAGCATCCCCAGTTCATTAGTGTTCTTGCATCACCAAAAACGTGTTTAAATTCAAGCATCTCGTTCATGTTTAATCACCAATTTGTGCTTGTGAGACTTACATGAGCCCAGAGGAGATCACTTTTAGCTTCAATGAATCCCACTTTAAACATGAAATTTCTAAAAATAGCTGGTAAGAAAGGCAAGATACAATGTACTTAGTTTATTCACCAATTACACTAGAACCAAGATAAAAACAAGAGGAGTTGAGATGATGGATTGTTGCTACTAGAGAAATAAGACACAAATAAAGATATACCGAATTAACTGAAATACAGCAAGGTGTGATGGAATGGCACCACGAATCTTGCTATTTCCAAAACCATCTTGTTGTATGATGAAATAGAAATCAACTCCAGCAACAATTAATACATTCATTGCAAAGGAGGACAATGCTGAGAAATAAATTTTAACATAGACCAGAAATCACTAGGCTAAAGTGGAAGAGGTCGTTGAGGAAAGCAAATTAAGAGAAGCAATAGAATCTCTCGAGAAGAAGGAAGTGACTTCCACAAATGCAATTGAGCACAATAATTGGGAAATAAGATCCTTGGAGCAGTTGAGGCATATCAGTGGTTGAGGAAGATCACCCCAATGAAAATGAAGGATATTGTTAAGGAGTAATTACTGACCAACAAGAAGGATAAATTCCTGGAAAGAGAACTAGCATGGAATGTGTGCCTAAACAAGAAATCGTGCAACCCATTTTTGTGTGAGAATAGAGTATTTCTTTTTATTCATCCTTGCTTAATCTTGTGCATGAGGATCAATTTCTGCTACAAAGTGAATGTAATTGAGTAGCATCACTATTATTTGATTGATTTACTTGAATTATATAATACAATTTTAGTGATAAAATCCTCATGTGGAATTGTTTGGCTTCTATTTAGTGATGTACATTGATTGTGATTGACACCATCCACTAATATGGGTAGTAAATTTTATTCCTTATATACCTACAGTAGATTAGTATGCATTTGTCCAGGTTTTGTGTTTTCTAGAACCCATCGATTAGTATTAAAGTAGGAAGAACCTAGAGTGAGGAAAATCCAACAAAGGAGGGAGAAAAAAATTTAGGTGTTTCTTATCTGTCGGGAAAAACCCAGCAGCACTAGGGTTTGTAGGGTTTCTCTAATTTTGGTAATGGGAGCCTTTAAGTTTATTGTATGTCTTCTTCTTTTGATTGATCTGTGTTCCTCCGTATTGGTTGACAAGCAGCCCTTGTTTGAACTTATCACAATCGTCCCTTGCTCACCAGTAGTCCTACTATGGATCTTCATCTAATTTGTTATGGTAGATTCAACCCTGCTCAGCATTCCATTATGGGATATTTTGTTTATTCCTTGGAAACCAACAAGACCCTAGAGCCCTCTTTATACAGCTAGTGGAAGCAACTCAGAGATGCCGTGGTGAGTCCAACAAGGCCATTGCCATGGTAAATAGAAGGATAGGAAAGCAAAAGTTAGATGTTGGTTATTCCCTTAGCATATCTCTAAAGAGGAGCCAAATTATAGCTCTAGTGGAAGGGGAATTGCTTCCAAAGCTCTACTGGAGAATGGAAATTTCGTGTATTTGTTACCCATGTTTAATGATGTTACTATAAAAGGCTTATGTATTCTCCGCAACTGCAATTGAGAACAATCATTCGGAAAGAAGATCCTTTGATCAGTTGAGGCATATCATTGGGAAATTGAGGAAGATCACTCCATTGAAAATGAAGGAGATTGTTAAGGAATAATCATCAAGTAGCAAGAAGGGTAAACTCCTGGAAAGAGAACTAGCATTGAATCTCTACCTAAACAAGAAACTGTGCAACTCATTGTTCTGTGATAAACAATGTATTTCTTTTTATTTATCCTTTCTTAATCCTGTGCACGAGGATCAATTTCTACTGTAGAGTGAATGTAATTGAGTAGAATCACTATTATTTCACTAATTTACTTGAATGTTATAATACAAGTTTAATGATAAAATCGTCATGTGGAATTGTTTGGCCTATATTTAGCAAAGTACATTGATAGTGATTGACACTATCCACTAAGATGGGTAGTAAATTTTATTTCTTATCTACCTACAACAGATTTGTGTGCATTTGTTCAGGTTTTTCATTTTCCAACACGTGTGAATTGGTATTAAAGTAGGAAGAACCTGGAGTTTCCAACAAAAAATATTTTTTTCTCCCTCCTTTGTTGCACATCCAACAAAGGATATTCAGGGGAGAGAAGCAACTGTAGGATGAAAATTGGTAATATGATGTCCAGAAGCCAATTGTGAAAAGAGAAAAAGCATGGTACATGGAGGAGTGGGCATGAATTGGAGAAGCATGTATCGAAGAAATGCAAACATTACAGAGATGTTGAGAACAATTACTACAACACTAAAACCATAAAAATAGCCCAACTAAGAAAAATTATAGCCAAAGTAAATGATGGAAGTGAACATGAAGGGAAACAAGGAACCCTGGGAGAAGAAGTAGAGGACTCTCTTTTAAAATAGAAAT
>APFE030325889.1:17970-53474 GCA_000404065.3 Pinus taeda
AGAGAGAGAGAGAGAGAGAGAGAGAGAGACCATTGCGAGAGAGCTTAAAGACTAGAAATTAGAAGCTAGACATAAGAACATCAATTGGAGCCTTATGAAGTTGGTGGGTTAATTTAGCAGCCTTCATTAGAAAGTTTCTTCCACATTACAAGTCAAATCCATGGAAGGTGGAATAAATAAAAAATAAACCAAGATATATAAGTATCGTTATTTGAAAGAAAAATTATCTACTAACACTATGGGATCATTAGTTATTGATCTAGTGATCAGTAGAAAATATATGTTCTAACCAATTTTATAGCACTGTTTCACTTTCTTATTCTTGTCCATAAGTTTGTGCACAACACCACCAAGGCACTTCTTCATATTATTCACCAAGAATCAAGTGTTTTTTTCTGTATCGTCAAAAGAGCTATCATGTCTTGTTTGGAGCGTAGACTTGACAAACAATAGTGTGAAGACGAAAAGTGCATCATGTTATTTCATCTGTACCTATCATCCAGGAACAACTATAGGTCTGGGAGGAATGTTTATAAAAAAAAGGTAGTTAAATTACTCACTATCCTTTGTAAAAATTAATCTTCAATTTAGCAGCTTCTTAGCTCGAATATAATAAAGGCCATCAATTATACTCATGAAGAGATTATATTTAGGGGATAGGTCTAGGAGGAAGATTTATAAAAAAAAAGGCAGTGAAATTACTCACTATCCTTTGCAAAAATTAATCTTCAATTTAGTAACTGCTTAGCTCCAATATAGTAAAGGCCATCAATTATACCCATGAAGAGATTATATTTTAGGTATGCTTATGAACAGTAAGACAATATGCCTGCATACCCCTATGTGTGGTCTATTTTCAAACAAAGATCTTACTAACAATGGATCTTGTGATCAAGTGAAATAGCGTTAATGCCAATGATGAAGCGAGTGATCGAGTAAAATATGAACTGCGATTGATCTTCAGTTATATGGTTGTGATCTTACTTCCCTCTTCTGCAACTAATTGTTCAACAATTTCGGATAGATAAGTATTGCTCAATGTATATATGAATTGTATTGAATTATTACTAATTTTATATGTTTTATTTCATTGTTGAATTAATTTTTAGTTTGCCTCACTAACTACTTGTGTTTGCTGCATTAGTGATTTATGAATTTGTGATTAATGGAACGGTTGTGTGTATTTAGGTTGTGTAAGTCTATTGTTTCATGCCTGTCAATAGTAAATAGTTAATAACAGAAACAATTTAGCTGATTTACTTCGTAAATTTGTGTGAAGTCATAAATGTGTGTGAATTTGGGTTCAGTTTTTGTGTAAATTTGGGTGGTAGTGCCACATCCTCAAAGTGCACAAAAGTTATTAGGTATATTAAATGCATGGACCAATACCATGTAGCTATGTTTGACATGCAGGTCCTAAAAGTCTAGCTCCTATAAAATAGGAGAACTACCCACAATGAAAATTGACATGCACCTATAAATGGACCAACAGGATGGAACATGGCACATACAAATCTAGGGGTTGAAATGCCCCTAATGCACATTAGATGTCCAATGGTCCAAATGACATTTGAATGCATTCACGAATTTTAAGAGCTTTAGGAGGAAGTCATCGGCATATGTAGAGCATCTAGCTCGGTGGGCCTTAGAGTTTGTGAGAAAGAGTGAGTAGATGGCAAAGTATTGGGTTATTTTAGTCTTTACAGAAAATTTAAGCAATTTTTAGTTATGAATCATATATGTTTTAAAGTAAATCCTACTAATTTTCATAATTTAATGGCTTATTTCACTCTTTATAGAAAATTTAAGTAATTTTTAGTTATGAATCATACAATTTTTAAAATAAATTCTACTATTTTTCACAATTTAAGGGTGGTTTAACTCATTTAGAAATAGAGAATGAATAAAAAGAATAGGAGCTTACTGATGATGACATCACTGCAGGGGTTCCAGAGCGTCATTTTGATTCCATTGGAGTCCAATGAGGTGCGCAATATTCTCATAACAACCCTGGTGACCACAATGTTAGAAATTTTGAACATCAGAGCCTCTCATTTAGGTCTTCTGCCCTTGCTTCTTTATTATAATAAATGGCTTCCCAAAGTCTCAAATGCCAATGCCATCCCTGTAAACAATAACAAAGTGTGGCACAAAGATTAAAGCATAAACTTAAAAGAAAGGATGAAAAAACTAGTGAATTTTGAACCAAATGTGAGTTGTGTGTACTCCTCCCTCTGTGGAAGAAGACTAAAAGTGGGGTGGAAATGCAGTGAGGTTAGGAATGAAACATTCCTATGATCCATTAATGGATCAAAGATCCAATGGTGGGGTTCGATATTAGTCTGCTACTGGTAAAACCTTAATTCACAAGTCTCTTCAATCTCATTTTCACTCCCACCCTGTGAAAAGTGAAAAAATGCTACTCATAAACTTAAAAGCAAGGATGAAAAAAATAGTGAATTTTGAACAAGAGATCTCAGGTGTGTGTACTCCTCCCTATGTGGAAGAAGACTAAAAGTGGGGTGGAAATTGAGCGAGTTTAGAGATGAAACATACGGGAGCCAAAAATGGATTGAAGATCCAATGGTGGGGTTTGATATTAGTCTACTATTGGTAAAATATTAATTTACAAATGTCTCCAATATCATTTTCCCTCCCGCCCTATGAAAATTGAAAATATGCTACTCATAAACTTAAAAGCAAGGATGAAAAAAATATTGAATTTTTAACTAGAGATCTCAGGTGTGTATACTCCTCACTATGTGGAAGAATACTAAAAGTTGGGTGGAAATGCAGTGAGGTTAGAAATGAAACATACATGGACATCATTAATGGATTGAAGATCCAATGGTGGGTTCAATATCAATCTGCTACTAGTAAAACCTTAATTCACAACTCTCTTCAATCTTGTTTTCCCTCCGCCCTGTGAAAAGTGAAAATATGCTAGTCATTTTCCCTCCCTCTGCCTTATGAAAAGTGAAAATTTAATTCAGAACTCTCTTCAGTCTCATTTTCCCTCCCGCCCGTGAAAAGTTTTCCCTCCGACCCTATGAAAAGTGAAAATATGCTAGTCGTTTTCCCTCCCTTTGCCTTATGAAAAGTGAAAATTTAATTCAAAACTCTCTTCAGTCTCGTTTTCCCTCCCAACCCGTGAAAAGTGAAAATATCTACTCGTTTTCCCTCCACCCTATGAAAAGTGAAAATATACTACTTGTTTTCGAATGTAAATGATTATTGGAATTGGGAGGATTTTCTTACATGAAAATTAACGCTGAATTTTTTCAAAAATGTTAAAATTTCCTTCCCTAAAAAACAATAAATACAATATTTATAGAGTATAGAGTAGATGTGTATCTGTAATGTAAGTATGTAAACAATTCTAAATATGGGCTTAGTTAAAGAATAATAGTAATAATAATAATAAAAGTCAAAAGTATGGGGATCACTGCAAAAATATAAATGTTGGATCAATTAATAAAATAATAAAATTCAATTTATTATATTTTGATTTTGTTATTAACGTGTGAATAGGTTTTGTTACAATACCATGAGCCAATACCAAGGCTTATCAATACCTCAAGCCGAGAAACCATAACGTATTTCACAACCAAAATATTTTATAACAATATGACAAGATACTTAACCATGAATATTCACCCCCCACTTTATAGTGGATATTATTAACTTGTAAAAAATTGGTTTTGTTATAATACCATGGGCTAATACCGTGGCTTATCAATACCACATGCTCTAAAAACATAACTTATTTCACAATCAAAATATTTCATAACAATATGAAAATATTCTTTACCATGGATATGCATTCTCACTTTGCCATGGATATTATTAACTTGGAAATAGAATTTGTTACCATACCATGGCTTATCAATATCACATGCCCAAAAAACATAACTTATTTCAAAACCAAAATATTTTATAAGAATATGACAAGATTCTTAATCATGGATATTCACCCCAGCTTTGTCATTGATATTATGAACTTGTGAATAGGATTTTCTACAATAGAATGGGCTAATACCATGGCTTACCAATACCACATGCCAAAAAACCATATCTTATTTCACAATCTAAACATTTTATAACAATATGAAAATGTTTTTAACCATGGATATTCACCCCCACTTTACCATGGATATTATTAACTTGTAAATAGGCTTTGTTACAATACCATGGGCCAATACCATGCCTTATCAATATCACATGCCCAAAAACCATAACTTATTTCACAATAAAAATATTTTAATTTAATTTAATTTTATAACATTTTTTTATTTGAAGCTAATAGGAAAAGGGTTGTAATTAGTTTTCAGGTATATATAAAGCCTCTATCATCACGACTACTAAAATTATTCCCATATAAATTAAATAAAGGTTTTAATAAAATTAAAAATGACAATAATTTTCTATTTAAATATGTGAAATTTATATAGTACAAATATTAGTAAGAACTGACATAGATTTATCTTAACTATGGATCCAAGTGATGATAGCAAGAAAAGTGAAGAGAAGAGAAGGGGAGGGAGATAGTGACAAATATTGAGGGTGGAGAGAGAGAGAGAGAGAGAGAGAGTGATGGGGGGAGACAGAGAGAAGGAGGTATGAAGAGAGAGAGGGGAGAGAGAGAAGAAGAGAGGGGGGGAGAGAGAGAGAGAAGAAGAAGGTGGGAGAGAGATATATGGAGTTAGAGGGGGAGAGAGAGGGATGAAATAACTAAGGCATAGGGAGATAGAGGTGGAGAGAAAGATGGAGTGACAAGGGATAGATGGAGAGAGAGAGAGGGAGAGAAGAGAGGAGGGAAGAGAGAGAATATGTGGTGATAAAGATAGGGAAAGAAGGGAAAAAGAGAGAGGGAGGCACAGAGATGGAGAGGGGGGAGAGAGAGAGCAATGAGGGTCACAGAGGGATGTGAGAGAGAAAGAAAGAGAGAGGACTAAGAGAGGAGATAGAGATGAAGCTATAGGGGGAGAGAGAGGGAAGGAAGAAGAAAGACATAGAGGGAGAAAGGTAGAGAGAGGGGGAGTGATGAGGGAGCGATGGAGAGAGGAGAGATAGAGGGAAGAGAGAGAGGGAGAGAGGAAGAGGGAGGGAGAGAGAGATATATATGGAGAGAGAGTGTGTATGTTTTGGGGGTGAGATAGGGAGAGGGAATAAGAAAACGACACATAGATACAAATAGATCCATCTTAACTCAGTGCTATCAAGCACTGAGAGGGATCCAATCTCGCGATGTGAAAACCTCCTTTTTGGTGCTTGATAGATCCAGGTTAAGATGGATCTAGGCTATAACCAGCCTAGATCCATCTTAACCTGGATCTATCAAGCACCAAAAAGGAGGTTTCACATCGCGAGATTGGATCCCTCTCAGTGCTTGATAGCACTGAGTTAAGATGGATCTAGGCTGGCTTAATAAGTTTTTAGTTGTATTTGATAAACTAACTCTTTTTTAATGGTTGTGTTTGAAAACAATTTTTCCATACTTGGTATATTTATCATAATAATAATAATCTAATTTTAATTTAATTTTAAGCTTACATTTTTATGCAATGATTTTGTTGTTACTTTATAGAGATAGACATGTTATAGGTTTTTAGTGTGAAACGGAAACACGTGTTCTTAACTTGGTTGTATTGAAAACATTTAAGTGTAAGAAAGAAACATGCTCTCTTAACTTGGTTGTATTAAAAACATAAGTGTTTTTGTATACTAGGTGTGTACAAACAAGAGAGAGTATATGGTAAGTGGATTAAATAGTTAAAAACAAATGCTAGTCAAGGAGAAAGTTACAAAAATCTAACAAATAGGCTAGGGTTAGGATATTGCTATTTTGGGACATCTAAAGTTGAAGGTACATTTTATGGAGGTGTAGTCTAAGGGCACATATTATGGGTATCTTGGACTTTTGTTGTGTGCTAGTGGTGTCAACTAGTGGTGGAGAGTCCAACCAATGAGTAGGAAAATTTTTTCATTTAAAAGGTTGGCATCACTAAAGTATTCTCCCTCTCTACCCAACTCTAAGATGAGGAGCGTGCATAATGGACTTATTATTGTAACAAATTGAAAATATTTTATTATCTTTAAGTTCAAGGGCTTGAAGTGTTGCCTCAACCTACAAATCTTTAAAGGAACTATGTGTTTTTCAATTAAACCCTTGTGGTCGAGGAGCTGCAAAAGAGGAAGGCCTTATGGCTATTTTTAATGGGTTGTAATGACCTTCGTCCTGTGGTAAATATGTAGATATGATGCTTGGTCCTAATCTTATTACATTCACATATATAATGTAAATATTTTCCTATCACCTTGCATTGTGTAAATATGATAAATATTTTGTGGTTACCCTGATGTACATGTTGAAGTTCCACTTGCATGATTATGGTAAACACTTCTCAGTTATCCTTATGTACATGGGGAGGATCATAATTACTCTATGCCCACAAATATAATAGTGAATAATGTCTAACCGAATCAAAACCCTAACCATCGACCCAATCTCCATTGATGAGGCTTCAACCAATGTTCCTTCCTTAAGGTAACCACTTATAATTATTGATGGCACATTTTTCTAACTCACTGAACCTTGTATTAACTAGGGGGAGTTAGATGGAACCTCAGTGACTTCAAGGTGCGGGTAATAACCAAAGCTAAAAATATACCATAATAACCTATACATATGTCTTTATACCAGGGGCATGATACAAGTATAAGGAACTCTATTAATGGGGGGATTAAAGAGCATATAGCTCAACTCATATAGTTGAAAGAGAAAAAATAATTTGATCCAAGACCTAAGAAGAGACTCACAAACACTCACATGCATAATATTTATAGGCATTGATGTAGTCAATGAGGGCGGGGAGATATTTTGCAACCTATTAGCACACATGAATAGATTTTTCTCCTCCCTCACACCTTGTCGATTCTAGAACAGACCTAGGAAGAGGGAAAATGATAGATGGGGAGAAAATGGGAGGCCAAATGGAAGGAAAGGGAAAATCGGGTTAGCCAAGCCCTTACTAACTAAAAGGATGGAGTGAGAAGTAGGAAGAGAAGAGAAATTGGGATAAGGAGAATAGGAAGCAAAATAGAACAGGGAAAGGAGAGTAAGGGAGAAGGAACTGAGAGTGAACAAGATGAAGAGAGGGAAATAAAAGGCAAGGAAGTCACTCGATAACTACTCAAAGGGTGTTGTTGCAAGGGGGGTGTCACACTTCGACATCGTGGGGTTTTGCACCATAAAATAAAAAATTGAATTATGATGTCAGAGGTAAGCCTCCATCATGTTGTTGAATTGTACAGTTGACATTTACGGCATCAATCTACCACTTCTATACATCTAATTAACAATTGAGTTATCGGGTCTAGTGCAATGGGAAAATCACTATGATGAATCTCTTTAGAGAACTACAATTTGCCAAAGATCTTATCGTCATATATTTGTTGGTTAGTTTTACAATCAAAGATTCAGGGACCTTACTATCATGCTTGTGGCTTAGCCACCTTCCACGTAATGCGATAAAAACACCTAGTAATATTTTCACACTGAGAACTATACAATAAACTTAACCCTAATATCTTAGTCAACAAAAAGTAACTAGCTAGACTCTGGAAGGGTTTTTGGATTGACTATTAGCGAAACTCATTGCAGTTAGGTGTGCCAATGTGTGTTGTCCGTTAGTGAGTGCTAGCAAAACACAATGGAGCACTAGGTCAAAATGCATAGAAATAAATGAATAAAAGTGTGTGATAGGGAGTGTCAATGAGTTTTAGGTGTGGTAAGAGGGGAGTGACATGGTATTATAAGTAGCGCTAATTCATTCTAGCATGCCATAGCAACATGCAACCAATATGTGCTAATTGCCAAGGTGTGCCAAATAGTGCTAGTAAGTGTTAGGGAGCGTTAGGGAAACACAAGGTAGCACTAGGTAAAAATAATGCATGTAAATGAATGATTAAGAGTTTGTGATAGGAAGTGCCAGTGATTTCAAGATGTGCTAAGGAGGGAGTAACAAGGTATGCTAGGCAGTGCTAAGGCATTCTAGGTTAGGGAAACATGAAAAGATGTGTTAGGTGCTAAGCTGTTCCAATGCATGCGAGGGAGAGTCATGGAGTGTTAGGTAAAAACAAGGGATCGCTAGTTTCAGCTGCATGGAAATGAATGAATAAGAGTGTGTGCTAGGTATTTTTAGTGAATTCTAGTTGTTTTAAGGAGGGAGTGACAAGGTATGCTACATAGTTCCAAGGAATGCTAGAGTGCGAGGGAGACATGCCAAGATGTGCCAAGTCCTAAAGTGTGCCAATATGTGTCAAGGAGTGCCACAAGAACACAAGGGAGAACTAGTTCAAATTGCATGGAAATGAATAGATAAGAGCGTGTGATAGGGAGTGTTAAGATGAAGAGAGGGCAATAAAAGGCAAGGAAGTCACTCGGTAACTACTCGAAGGGTGTTGTTGCAAAGGGGGTGTCACACTTCGACATCGTGGGGTTTTGCACCATAAAGATAAAAAATTGAATTATGATGTCAAAGGTAAGCCTCCATCATGTTGTTGAATTGTACATTTGACATTTACGGCATCAATCTACCACTTCTATGCATCTAATTAACAATTGAGTTATCGGGTCTAGTGCAATGGGTCTAGGTCACCTATTTAGGATGTAATTCGGGAGTCTGCAAAGACCCTAACTCCCTCAGATCATATATCCGAAAATATAACGAACCAAGATCTAAGATTCAAACCCAAGGTTAAAACCGATTTCTTCTCAAATGGGTGGTTTGTTTAGCTTCTGAATCTTTTTAGTGAAAACATTATAGCGAAAATTCCACGATGACCTATTTTAGATGAAATTAGGGATCTTGCACAAGCCCTAACTTCCTCATATCATACTCAGAAAATATAGAGAGACAAGATCTAAATTTCGACCTCGAGGTTTAGTACGATTTCGTCTCAACTCGGTTTTTGTTTTAGCTTCTGAAACTACACAGACTAAAAGTTTTAGTGAAAATTCCATAATGACCTGCTTGAAGCAGCGAAACCCTAGAATCCAAAGCTGTAATACCAAATGTTATGAAACTAGCTCACAAAAGGATAGAAAAGAAATATCAATGCCTTAGAATTCAGCCTCTTTGAGGGGGAAACCTCCTTTACATTACAAAAATGAACAATTCTTACATGATACAAATGACAAAACCACCTTTCTATATATAGGAGTCTAACAGGTCACAATATTTCCATAGTCAACCTAACAATAATAATATAAGGGCACAAAAATAACAATAGTGGGCTTCTTTGGGGCACAATAATAAAAATATGGGGAAAATAGGGGAACAAAAATAAAAATAAGGGATACAATGACAAATAGTAATGGGGGAATCACTAGTGTTATAGCGACCTAACACAATGTATGATAAGTAGTGCCAATAGATGACAGAGTGCTAGGAAAGCCTCCTAAGATGTGACAAGTGCCATGGTGTGCCAATATGTGTTAAGTAGTGTTAGGTGTTAGGGAAACACAAGGGAGCACTAGGTCATAATGCATGGAAACGAAGGAATAATAGTGTGTGGCATGGAGTATCATTGAGTTCCAAGTGTGTTAAGGAGGAGTTACATGACATTCTTGGAAATACTAAGGAATGCTAAAGTTCTAGGGTGACATACAACCAAGATGTGCCAACACGTGCAAGGGAGTGTTTACTGGGAGTTACAGGGAAACAAAAGGGATAACTATTTCAAAATGAATGGAAATGAACAAATAAGAGTTTGTGATTAGAAGTTTTAGTGAGTTCCAATTGTGCTAAGGACAAATTGAGAAGGTATGCTAGGCAGTGTTAAGGCATGCTAGAGGCTAGGGAAACATGCCAAGATGTCATAGGTGCTAGGGTACAACAACATGTGTCAAGGAGTGATAAGGAGTGCTAGGGAAAGACAAGGGAGAACGAGGTAAAAATGGATGGAAATTAAAGAATAAGAGTTTGTGACCAAGAATGTCAACGATCTCTAGGTGTGCTAAGGAGAGAGTGTCAAGGTATACTATGTAGTATGAAGGAATGCTAGAGCGTTAAGGCGGTAGGCCAAGATGTGTCAGGTGCTAGGGTGAGATAGGGAGTGTTAGGGGGTGTCAGGGAAACATAAGGAACCACTAGGTCGAAATGCATGGAGATAAATGAATAAGAGTATGTGAGAGGGAGTTTCAATGAGTTCTAGTTATGTTAAGCAAGGAGTAACAAGGTTATATGCTACACAATGCTAAGGTATGATAAAATACCAAGGCATGTCAGGAAGTGCCACAGTGTGCTAGGGAGTGTGAAATCATGCCAAGGAATGTAGGGGATGTTAACTCATTCCACATAGTACCAACGCATTCTAGGACATGTCAAGTGCTATGGCATGTCAAGATGTAAATTGTGTTGCTTAATTGTTTTAGATCAAGGTTGGATGTGATGAGCCTTCTCTTGGTAACCTGTTATGTGGGATGAGTTGAGATTGTACATGAATACCCTAAGATGATTTACAAGTAGTTCTTAGGTGAACAAGGCATATGTTGAATTTCCATGACACATGAGAATCCGGGTTTGGCCTTAGAATTTTTGATGTGCACACACTTAAGTGCCATAACACATCTACTATGTAGAATGAAATCTTCCATGAAAGAAAAATTAATGGATTGAATGCATAGAGTTTAGAGTCTACCATATCGTCATATGTTAGTTCTTATTATTGTGATATACAATAACCATTTATATGTCTGGTGTAAGACTCCTCTAAAGGTTTGTATCCAACAACAACATCTTTGTGGTAAAAGGTGTACTGTCAGAGTTTTCTCCATCAAAGATAACAACCAAAAGGGACCTTACTATGCATACAGGTGAAGAATTAAGGATATGGTTACCTATGAGTGCTGATGTGGAGGTATGGGAGAAAATTACACAGGCAATGAACCTTTTTGTTCAACCAATCAAGATCTAAAAGGGAAAATGTGTGATTATATATACATGTGTGATAGAATTTGGAGAAATGCCAACCTAACGCACAAGTTTGTTGAAATTTTGCTCGAGTTGACCTTTAATTGTTCCTAAAGTTAATAAATAGGTAAAATAGGACTGACTTTTCAATACAAAATATAAATTGATAGGATCAGGGCCAAATTGTGAAAGTGTAAAAACTAGTATGGTTTAAAGGGATCGATCCCTTTGAAAAGTATTAAATGTGGTAATGAAGTTTGGGCCTCGTTCTAGAACCCCTTGGGACATCCATCTTAGGAATTGGTGTGGGACACAACACTTCAGAATAATTTTTGTAGCAATGATGTCAATGCTTGTATAGTGACATGGGGTTGAAGTTGGCCTGTTAAAGCTCATTGGTATACTTTGGAGCTTCTATAGGGTGATGCCTTAGGTTATTTGGAGTACGAGGGAATTATTTGATATTTACTTTTCACTGAAGAAGCTTTGGAGGCTAGATACTACATAAAAACCCCTTGTTATGAACAGGGAAGCACATGCCAGTGAAGAAAGTAACAGCAAGTACACAAATTTGAAACTCAAATCATATCACTATTTATTACTCTATGAAACAGGAATTTTCAAACACTATTATTCACTTTTCCTTTGGTTTAGAAGGTACAATGAATCTGGAAACATGTACAACAATGTCTCAACTTTCTTAACTCCTAATCTTAATGCACCTTCCGTGCATGGGTAGACAAGACAATTAACATCTGCCTCTACTAAATATGATATGAGATATGAAAACATGTTTCCTTAGCTAAGATTGAGAATTAATAACTAGGGAAGTGCTCCTTCTAATTGTGCATGCAAAAACTAAATAAAGCAAACAGTTTCGCCACTCCAAGTGCCAGAAATGAATCCACTGCCTAAGGTAAGTGCTTTTCCCAAAACAAAATATTAAGGACTCAAAAACTTTGTTGCTTCCTTCAAGAGAGGTGTATGCCAAACAGAACTAAGCTATCTTGCACTATAATCCAAATTCATTCACCTTTAACATAAATCTTGTGCCCAAAAAAAGACAAGAGACCAATATCCAATAGAATTCGCTGACCAGCCAGAGATCCTTGTGCACAAACAGAGAGATAATAAGGGAATGTCAACTAGGGTGGAATCTTTCACCACTAAAATTGACAAGAGATAGAAGGGCTCAAAAACCATCAGACCTAATTCTCAAGAACAAATGAATTAATCCAAACTTGGTGATCCAAAATGAATTCAATCCTTCTTTATTTATAGATTTTCCAGAGGGGTTTCATATTCTTAAGGGATTGAGTAAACCTACTCCAAACCCCAAATTTTGGTTTTTTAAGCTTAGTATCCCAAAACTTTCCCAACAATGGGTATTTTGGGGTTTTCCCCCCTTTATGGAAGACTATAGCCTACGGGGATGGATATGATATTATGTCTCATTCGTCCTCAAACTGTAGAGGATGTCACATGGCACGTAATAAAAGAAACAATTCTTTAGTTTAGGAGGTAATAAATAAATGCTTATTTTTTTCCACAGAAGACATAGATATTGCCAAAATGATCATTGGGTACAAATACTACAAAATGCATAAATCTTACTAGCATTTTCATAGTCCAAGAATAAAAACCCTTTTAGGTGAACAAGGTCAGTGCCACATACTACAAGCACAAATGACAAATTCAAAAACAATATACTTATTCAATCAAAGAATGATGAATCCTATTAGCACACTTTTAATGGAATAGCTCTTGAGTTGTAGTGTCAATCAAAATTTCTCAAGTTCGATCATAATTAAGTACTCAATGTTGTTTTGGGTCCAGTTTTGGGAAAAGGAGGAATTCTTGGTGATAATGGGATGATCAGGATTTTTAGCAGGGATCTCTACTATACTTTTCAACATACAAGCCATTCATTCTAATGGACGAGATATAGAGAAGCCTTTGGTAAGGACCTTTCCAAGATCAATTTGGAGGAAAATCCATTTTTAAAGCTTAAATATAGCTCTAGATTCAAACAAGAGTAGTCATTTTTCACAACAATTACTAATTCCCAAGAAATTGGAGCCAAGCTGACATGTTGACCATGTATTCCTCTACTGGACAAGGGAGCATTTATGAAAAGTCCTTGGCCCTTTGATCCAATATTTGATGTAAATATCTTGAATAGAAATGTAATAAGAGATGCAGCTTATATTAAGAAAAAGGGAAAAGTAGGGAGCCAATTAATATTATCTCTAAAAACTCTCAATAGAACCCTAACATATTTGAAATGGCAAAGGATAACTCTATGGTTATTTTTTTCTTTAGAAACTTTGCTAATTTCCAGGATTGAAGCATGTATTCATGCCTTCAAAGAAGCTCACAAATTCTTTCGATATTGGTTGAAGCAAACAAAATGTGCAAAGTTACACTCACATAGAGGTATGGAAGAAAAGTATGTGGAGCTTGTTGTCCTAGACTCCACACAAAGAATGGGTAAAAGGTGAAAAAACCAAGTCAAAAGGTATGTGTAGTTTTTTTCGTGCAGAGGTAGGTGTTAACTCCATACTCTACAATGAAGGCTTTGTGGTGCAAGTGACACGAAGGTTTGCATGCAAAAATTTGGATTAAAAGGAGTGGAGCTTGATGCTACATGTCCACTATTACCCGAATTTCTATATGAGTTACAGGAGATAAAAATAATGAGATATGGAGTAGATACTATTGTTATTCAAATTCAATAAAAAATATTAATATGTCTTCCCCGACATAAAACAAACATCTTGCATAAATATTTTCTCCATGAACCTGATTTAAAATGAATCTCTTCCATTGGTGTACCCAACTACAAATACAAACGATGCCAATGGGCCAATTTTAGTTTAGAAAATTTACAATTAGTTTCGATTGTAAGATCTCCTATTTTCAGTTCAAATTTCAGTTATAAGCAGTGAAACATGACTCATTCATCAATCAGGATTGATCACAAGTCAGAATCTACTTGCTCTCCAAATGATCTCATCCAAATATTTGTGATTCAAACTTACGTTGACCAAGTTCAACTCATGGTCAATGCAATTTTGACTTGCGTCCAATGTATTCGATTTTTAGCCTTGACTCGATGAGCACGAGTTTTCCAAGTTTAGGTATGCTGCATTGCTAAAAACTAAATGTCGATCATTCCAAATTTTATTTCTCATTTCTCAGGCCCGCAACTCATACATCGAGACCTTCAGTAATCAATCACTACTCACTATTACACAGTCCAGACTCCATATCAAGGAACCGCCAGGGTGAGCCTAATTCTAGACTCCTTATCGGGCAGTTGCCAAGGTCTGCTCTATCCATACTCCATATCAACCCTCGGGTAGTCACACATCACCTTTAGCATGTGTTACGTTCAAGCTTAGTTGCTTCAGTATTCAACAATCCAGGTACGTTGGTACTTGGCTTAAGTAATAGGTATATTACTATATTGAAGTTTCAATGTCATTTCCAATGGAAAGTTTCAAGTTTCACTATTCAAAAATCGAATGTTTGGCATATTCCTTGTGTTATGATTTTTCAACCCTATAAATGGAGCTTAAATAGATTTTAAAAATGCACTAAGAAATGGTTTCATACCAACCATCGCCCAAGTCATCAAGCATTCCTTCCTTGGTCGATGTCTTTCCAAATCTAAAGGCTTTAGCCATGCATTCACAACTTTGAGTATTTTTGTTCTTCTAGAATCTATTGTTGATGTATTGGTTAAGTTGTCTTATGCTAAACAAACTTGAAAATTCAAGATTACAATGCAATATCTGTTGATAATATTTCCTTTAGGTAGAATTTCCTCATATATACCTAATTGTGTTTCAAGGTCATAATGATATATTAGGTCGAAATGTGGTTGTGTTGTTGGACACACTCCTCTTTGATCCTTAACAAAACCTCATATCGTTTAAAACCAACCCTCTTTTTTGTGAAGTTCTATATGACATTTTTAATTTTAATTTTTTATTTTCTTTTATAGGAGCCAAATTAAATAGAAGGCACAACTCCAAATCTAAACAGAAGCCACAATTTAAACCCAAGTCCAAAACAACATCAATGCCAAGGGAGAAGGACTTTTCTTAGGGACAAGATTCTTGGAGACCCTAAGTTCCTTTGTAAATTTTGCAAAGCGAAATGTAGTGGAGGCATTTATAGGTTCAAGTACACCTTGCATAAATACACAACCATGATATAGATCTCTACAAAAATGTTGACGAAAATGTCAAACACCAAGCAACCTTTTCCATTGATATGTTGAGTCAGCATAATGTAAAGAAAGAAAGAAAAAAAAAAAGGAATAGGAACTCCTGGAGCTGACAATTTCTCTTCCACTACCCCATTTTCATATCCCTCTATTGAATCCTCAATGCAGCTCCCAATTTTTCCACACATGCCTCCAAGTCCAAGTCAAAATCAAGGCCAAATGAATCCTCCTACATTCAAGGTTGGAGGTCCAAACATAAACACCTTTTTTTCTCCCTGCACAAAACTCGGTTCCCAACCTACCTTGGATACCACTAGTTGGAAAAAGAATATTCATAGTCAGGCAAGGAAGGCCATTGCTAACTTTTGGTAATATTCTGACATATCTTTCCATTGTGCCATAAGTCCTTATTGGCAAGCTATGATTGATGCAATTGTTGTTGCAGGTCCAGTGTTCAAAGCCCCTTTATCAGAGAACATTAGGACAAATTTTCTATTAGAAAGTGTTGAAGATTCCATGCTTGTGCTATCTGAGTTTCATTCATCAAGAGTAGAAATAGGGTGCACGAGCATGAGTGATGGATGGATAGATCAGAGGAATAGAATTTTAATAAATCTCCTTGTATCTTGTCTAGTAAGTACAATTGTTCTCAAATTAGTGGATGCCTCAAACAAGGTTAAGGATGCACAACTTATTTGTGAAATGATGGAGGAAGTCATTCAATAAGTGGGAGAAGAACATGTTGTACAAATTGTCACCGACAATGTAGCTAATTATATGGCTACTGGTAGACTTTTTGAGATTAGGCACCCCACTATTTTTTGGACCTAGTTGTGTTCCCCATTGCATAGATTTAATGCTTGAGGACATTGGTAAGCTTCATTGGATACATGAGGTTGTGGAGAAGGAAATATCCATAACCAAATGCCTTTAGAACCACACTATTGTCCTAAACACGATGAGAACATACACTTAAGGTAAAGAAATTGTTCGACCTGCAGTGACTAGATTTGTAACAAATTTCATATCCTTACAATTTATGGTTGAGCAAAAGGTAAATTTGAAGAGGATGTTCTTGGGACTTGAGTGGATGGCATCTAAACATTCCAAGACCCTTGAAGGCATTGAAGTTGTTGCACTTGTGTTTAATGGTAGTTTCTGGAATGATGTTGAAGAGATTATTGTGTGATGGAGTCCCTTGTTAGAGTTCTCAGGTACTTCAAGTATTTTAATTTTTTCATGTTTTAAATTTTATTTGAAGCTTCTTTTTATTTTCAATGTTTCATATTTATTTAAATTTGAAATCTTGAACTTTCAGGATGGTTGATGGTGACAAACCCGCTATGGGTTACATTTATGAGGCGATGGATCTCGCAAAGGAGGCCATTAAAAGAAGATATGGGAATGAGGAGGAAAAGTATATGCCTCTTTGGGACATTATTGATGCACGTTGTGATAGGAAATTGCATTCTCCATTCCATGCTGCTAGGTACTTCTTAAACCCACAATATTTTTATGATAGGAGAAAATTTAATGATGATGGGGAGGTTCACATAGGACTAATGACATGCATGGAAAGGTGCTTCCCTAATCCAAAATTTAAAAGTTGTGTCTTTTCCCAACTATAGGATTATAGATCACCACCTAAATTATTTTCCTATACCAATGTTATACGAGAAAGGTATAAGATGTTGCCAGGTACCCTTTAAGGCTTCAAGGCTTCTTCAATTCATTAAATTTGTTTAAAATTTATTTTGTATGTTACATGTTTTATTAAATTTTGTTGTCTTTTTAAATATTTAGTATTTAGTATTTAGTACGTCTACTCATAAACGCTTGCTGCTTGCTAGGCATTTGGTGGCAAAATTTTTGTAGTGATACACCAGATTTGAAGAGATTCACCATTCGAATCTTAAACTAGGCATGTAGTGCTTCAGGTTGTGAGTGCAACTAGAGAATGTTTGATAAAACACATTCTAATAAGCACAATCGATTGAGACAAAAGTTCTTAAATGACCTTGTATTTTTCCATTACAATCTAAAACTTTGAAACAAGCAAATACTAGGTGAGATCTTGAATTTGAAGGTTTCATAATCTGATTTGAAATCTAAAGTTTAAACTTTAAAGTTCAAAGTCAAACTTAAATTCACATTTCAATGTCTCATGATAATGATAGGTTTGGAATATTCACCAATAGACCTTGAAGAGATAGATTTGCAAACTAGAAATGTAGTAGATTGGGTCCAATTAGAGGAGGCTCCTCTTTTAAGCCTACATGACTTGAAGAACTTTGAGAGTCAAGAAAGAAAAGGAGTTGAGGAATCACTTCTAGTTCTCACTCTTAAGATTCTTAGACTCTTAGTTATTGATTTTTTTCTAATTAGTATGCAGTTGTTTGTAAACGTTTAGAAGTAGTTACTTCTAGTTCTATGTAGTCAATAGTTAGGAGTCATGACTCGGTACATTGGATCATGTTTGGACTCATAACATATATGAGATGCTTATTCATTCATGATATTTTGGAAATATATTGATATTATGAATTGTTTGGACATGGATTTACTGAATATCAATGAAAAATGTTTTTTTTTTTTTTTTAATTCAATATATGTGTATATTTTTATTTATTGAATTCACTAATTATTTCCCGGTTTTTTCTTCTTCTTTTTTTGCCAAATTTTCCCCGATCCGATAAAAACTCTTAGATCTTTTTCCTCACTGATTTACTATCTATTCCAAGTCTGGTAACATTGGTTACAAGTTTCATTCTTCACTTATGAGTGCTAAGGTGTGCTACAGAATGCCAATGTTGCTGAGAAGTGTTAGGGAGTACTAGGACAACACAAGGGCGCACTAGGTCAAAATTCATGGAAGTGAATGAATATGAGGGTGTGTCGGGGAGTGTCAATCAGTGCTAGCTGTCATGGCAAGGAGGGACTAACAAGGTATGCTAAGAATGGTTAAGGAATTCCATGGAATATTAGGGAATGCCATGAAGTACTAGAGTGTGTTAGGTAGTTCTAGGTATGCTAACATGTGTGAAATAGTGCCAAGGCATGCTAGGATGTGCAAGGTGCCAGAGTATGCCAATATGCATCAAGGCATTTCAAGGTAACAAAAAGAATAACCAAGCTAAAATTAAAGGAAATGAACACATAAGAGGGTTAATAAGTCGTGACTTTATCTTTTTCAAAAGGGGCATGCTAGGCACACTAATAATATGTTCCAATACATGCCAAGTGCCAATGTGTGCCAAGTGCTAATGTTTGCCAATGAAATATTATGCCAAGGAGTTCTAGGGCATGCTAGGGACTAGAGGGAATGCCAACACATGATAGGGGAGTGCTATGCTATGCTATGGCATGCTAACATGTTCTTGGGCATCCTACTCATGGCAAGATGTTCTAGGTACAAATATGTTCCAAGATATGCGAGGTGCCAAGGAATGTTATTGTACTATTCCCAAGCATGTTAAGGTGTGCCATGAGTGTTGAGGAGTGCTAGGTCTCTCTTATTAATAGAATTGACAGAGCTTGATTATGTATTAAATAATATAGTTCCGACACACACTAGTGGAAATTTATTTAAAGGAAATTTGCCGGATAATAAACCTAATAGAGATGAATCATACGTTGACTCATAGGAAGACTATATTCTTATGACTTGAGGGAAATGATACACACTAATTACTTCTTACCAAATTAACTTACTATTATAACCACTATGACCTTCGACGCATAATGAAAAAGACTCCACAAAAATGGTCTTAAATCATTATATTTTGAAAAAACGTATAGTAACAAGTACATAACGTCATCAAAAACGCATTGGAATGATTAATGATGATGAACATTTTTTGACCATCACCAAAAGTAACCAAAAAGAGCATTATTGAGGGTCAATAAAAGATTGTCACTAGAAATGTCACCAAAGAGAGAATTAGTGATGGGCCTTTAATGACCCTCACCAAAAGTGTCACCAAAGAGAGAATTAGTGACAAGCCATTAACGACCCTCACTAAAAGTTTCATTGAAAATGGCTTTGGTGAAAAACCTTAAAGGACCATCACTATATACACTTACAACAATGATTTTTTAAAGATTGTCACCATAGCGACATTGATGATGAACCTTAAAGGTCCATCACAAGCATGAAGGGTCATCAAAAACTCATTGGAATGATCAATGATGACAAAAATTTATTGACCATTACCAAAATTATCCAAAAAGATCATTGGTGATGGTCAATAAAAGATCATCACTAGAAGTTTCACAAAGAGAGAATCAGTGATGGGCCTCTAACGACCTTCACCAAAAGTGTCACAAAAGAGAGAATTAGTGATGGGCCTCTAATGATCCTCACCAAAAGTGTCATTGAAAATGGCTTTGGCAACAAGCCTTAAAGGACCATCACTATATACACTTACAACAATGATTTTTTAAAGACAGTCACCATATGCGACATTGGTGATGGACCTTAAAGGTCCGTCAAAGGCATCACCCTCACCAATGACCCTTTTTCTTGTAGTGCCATCATGATATCTGCTACCATATGCTCCATTAGTCTTATCCTCCTATACATGATTGATCATAAACAATCCCTGTCTCTGTAAGTCTAACAAATATTAAGGATAACTACATTGGCCTTGCTTGTTTCTCCTGTGCCCTAGCAAGTCTCTCTTGCCATTGAATGATTTTGTCATTATCTTGTTTGCAACTCCTTATTTTTTCCTTCAAATTTGTTAAAGTGTCTACTATGTGAGGGGAATACTCACCACCATGCTTCTCATCTAATCTATAGGGAGAATCTTGGGAACTACAATCCACCATTTTGCTATTTATCTTTAATATTCTTCTTCCTAAAATTATATCATGTCATTTAAACAAAAATATAAACATAACAAACATACCTCAATATAGCTCAGGGGAAGATATCTCATCTGTAAGATCAATCCAAATAAGCACAATACATGTATAATCATAACCATAACTATATATTGACATCATCTTAATCATTATCCAGTGACCATGCATGACAATACCAGCTGCATGGTATGACCTCATGCATGAAAACCATTCCCATAAAAATGCATGCATAGCAACATGTAGACAATGACATGCATAACAAATGCATATACAACTAACACGCATTCATGAAAACCACATCCCAACAAAAACACAAGCACTTCTACGTGACAACACAACTACAAGAATGAGCATCATCATGCATAAACATCAATAACATAAACAATATACATGCATGCATGACAACCACATGTCACCCATCTAGTCCATTGGGTGAACTTGCTCTGATACCACTTTGTGGTATCAAATATCACCAAAAGGGAATGGAAACTAGACATCAGCCAAAGAGAACGATACCCACTCTACTACCACTCTGTAACACCCTTCTCCCATACTTACCCAATCTAATGAGTCCACCAAGGTAAATATGTGATGAATAGTTACTATGATATGATTCAACTCCACAAGTATAGTTAAGGAAGTGAAATCGACAAACCAAAACTAAATTGGCCTTCCACAGGAGCTACAAGACCCCTTGAGGCTAACCAACCACTCTAGGTTCCCAACCGATGAGTTAAATTTCCTTTTAACTAAACTAAACCCTCATTCACTCCCATGAAAAACCCTCCATGGAACTTAAACCCTCCAGTCACTCCCACAACAAGGCGTACATGCGACTACAAACTTTTTTAACTAGTTTTGTGCTAGTAACCATGGTATTTAAGCCACTTTTCTATGGTTAAGACTATGCCTCTGCCTGAAACTTAATGAAACTCTTAGAAATGATAAATAAAAATAAGCAAAGGCCTCTTATGAAAAAATTGAAGAAGGAACTCGCCTGACTTATCCTAACTATGACAGACACTTCATCAAACACATCATGAACATGTAATGTACAAGTCATAAATACACATATGAAGATAAGGGCCTCATACTTATCTGATAGTTTTCAAGAATATTTGATGCACTCTAATAACAACTACATTACCATCTGTTAGGTCATATATTCATTTACATTTCATTTACTAATCAAAACATTCTCAGAGCCATAAATCAAGTCTTCCATAAAACCATGTGTATATTTATCATATAGCCATATAAACAACAATAATAGAACAACCATAATAGCTACATAATATCAAGTAAATTTACACTTGGCACACAAGAGGAAAATATATCTTATTAACATATGCGAACCAACAAAGTCGGGGACATCTAGATACCACCTAACCATAGATTGGGCTGAACCAAATATTTCTCTTATCCAATCACCCCTGCACCATATTCCAAGCATGAATGTGGGACTCACAAAAAAACCAATTAGGGCTTCCTCACACTTTACCATGTATCCTTCGATTATTGGTTAATCAGTTGGTCAAAATTATGCGTAGAAATCAAAGTTGTTAGAATAATGTGGAACCTGAATGACCACGTAGTGCTCATCATCCTAAATCCAACACAACTCATTTTGCAAGAAACGAACATCGAATGGCTTCAGAAATGTGTCTTGTTAACTTTGGCAAATAGGTAAATTTTTTGGAAAAAAAAGGTGGACAACCTAGTCAACAGTCCATACTACTGACTAGGGTGCCTAGTTGGTGCTGACTACACAGCTGAGGTGGCACTATGATCTTATCAGCAAATGGTTGAGTTCCATGTTGCATGTTCATAAAGGAATGATTTTGCAGGATGCTATTGGTTGAGGGCTATATAGTTGCACCAATGAGAGGGTGATGCATGGAAAACCCAGAGATCGCCACGTGCCCTCTCAAAGGTCGAAATTTTTTTTATGTGAGGAGGTCATGGTCGAACCCGTGACCTAACCCACAACAACACCAAGCTTTACCGCCATGCCTGTAGGTTGTTTCTTAACTAACATATCACAAGTGGGTCAGCATTAAATAATCAGCCCCAGTACAAGTCAGAGTTGCGATGTGATGATCGCAATCACACATTGTATAAGGGAGGTGTTATCGAATCTACCCCGACAGGATCAGGTTGTGATTGCAATATTGCAATCACATATAACACAATTCAAAATTACATTATATTTATTACCTTGGTTTCGCTAATTTGCAATATATTTCGAGCGCGATACAATTTATACTATAGTTGATAGTATGCCGAGTCTGCCGCTTATTGCAACTGCATATTGCCCACACTGCATTCACAAACCATAAGACCCACCAGTTCCCATCACCTTAACACCCACACTTAACCATCTTGCATATGACCACTCGGTCTTAATCATGAGATAAATGTGTTTGTTGGTAGGGAAGTTGGCGAGACTGCCAATTTCGGTGGAACTACTAAAATTAACTTCACATAATGAATTTAACTCGTAGTTAGTGAGATTTGGAGGAGGAAATTGTGGAAACACTAGAAGAAGTCACAAACTAAGGAAATTTTCAAAGTAATGAGGAGAAAAAAGAGGTTGGGGCACCATGTTTTAGTATTCTAGAGTCATTGGAGCAAGTTTCAAAAGCATTTGAGCATTGTAAACACGTCGTTTTCCAGGAATGGTGAACTCCTTTATCATGTTCCTCTTTTAATGTGTTTTTGATGATGTTTCGTACATGTTTACGTTGTTGTTCAGTCTCTTATGTATGCTAAATTTCTCATAAAATTAACATAAAGACTCGTCATTTCAACTGCAAAAATTCATGAATACTTACACAAATTTAAAGCATTTTGTTTCTAATATGAGGAGGATCTTAGCACATCAACCTAATATTCTAAATCACATCATTTTGGTATCAAAACACTAGTTTTACTTTGTGAAAGAAGGATTTAACTGTTTTTAAGTTTATTTCTTGCTTACAAGGTTAAAACTAAAAGGAGGAGAAGGGAAGATGGTTGGAAGCCCTAAGGTTGGGTCAAGGGTAAGGAGAGCAAGGTTGCCACAATCTCCAACACCAGTTCAGCCTCGAGTTTTGGTTGAGACTATAGAGATCATGTCTCATGAAGGAGAACCTACAAAGGCGACAAAAGATGAGAAGACCTGTAGAAAGGCTTTCTTTGATATGCGAGAGATGCTGAGGGTCCTCTATGAAGAGAGTAATACTAGGTTGCAAGGGGAAAGTTCCAAACCTCCAAAAGGATAAGGTCCTTTATGAGGAGGTAATGGAAATGGAGACAAACCTCCACCCTCTCCACCATATTCTTCATCTTCTTCTTCACAAGCATCTTCACCCTCTTCCACAAACACAATCCTTACTCATACTCATCATCATACTTCAAAAGGAACTCATAAATCATCATTTTTAAAACTTGATGTTATATTTGAGCTTCCCATGTATAATGGTGAAGTGAATGCAAAGAAACTTGATAATTCAATCCATCTATTGGAGGTCTATTGCAAGATTCAAAACCTTCAAGATGATAACATAAGATTTAGTTAGAGGGTGCATCAATAGTATGGTGGGAATCAAGACCTTAGAGGAGATTAAAAAACACAGTAAGATCTCAATTTCATGGAATGATTTCATTGCTGAAATCAAAAGATAATTCTACCCTCTAGCTTATATGTGGAAAGAAATCATGAATTGGCAGAACTTTAAAAAACTTAAACGTTAAAATGTGCAAGATTACACCAAGGAATTCAGAAAAATGTCTTTGATGTTAGGTGTAGATTTTCAATCACAAGACACATTGTTGAACTACATACGAGGTTTTCATAGTTATCTTAGGCATACTATCTTAATGTTTAATCCCAATAATCTAGATGATGTGTGTGTGCAAGCCACTCATGTTGAGGAAAGAGGGAAAAAAAACCCCAAAAGAACGTAGTAAAAATCCATTTAATAATAAAGGAAAGGAAAAGGCTTTCAAAGGGAAGTAAAAGAAAAATTCGTCTATCAAAAAATAAGGAGAGAATGTTACATGCAAACATTGTTCCAGAGAGGGTCGTGGTGAAGCTCATTATTGGAAGCTTCATCTTGAAATGAGACCAAAGAGAAAAAATAACAAGGGAAAACAAAAGACAACTACAACCATTGAACAAGATTTGGGACCTGATTTGGGTGATGAAATGAAAATCACAATCATGGGGTTAAAAGGAAAAGAATCCATTGCTAGAACTAGTTCTTCGAACTCACAAAATGAAACTGCAAATGAAAAGAGGAGAATAGAACTTTTTCACATAAGGGTGATCTCAAAACACAACAAGATTGATACACTTTTCGATAGTGGATCTCAAGCCAATCTTATCCTTGAAAACATTGTCAAAAGTTTAAACTTGGAAACCATTCCACATAATAAACCATATCCACTTGGATAGGTGTGTGACAATGCCTAGTTGTAGGTTACTAGAAATTGTAAACTGAAATTCGTCATTACTGCAAATTTCATAGATGAAGTGGAGCTTGATGTTGCACCATTAGATATATATGGCAAGGTTTTGGGAAGCCTGTATCCTTACGGCAAAAAAGATATCTTCCATAAACATGAAAATAAATATCATTTATTCAAATATGGAGTAGAACATATTGTAAGAGCTCATAGCAAGAACATAAATCTTTCGCTTATTAATGCAAGGCAGATGAAAACACTAGTGAATTCTAGCAAGAATTTTGTGCTTGTAATGATCAAGCCCAAGAATGATGTTGATAATCAAGATTTTAAAGGTTGTGATTCAAATTTCTGAATCGCTTGACATAGTTAACCAATATGATGAGATGTTTCAGGAACCAAAGTGATTACCTTCCAAGAGACGAATCCAACATGAGATGCAGTTGCAAGAAGATTGCCCTCTTCCTAACATTGGCATGTACAGGATGTCAGTGATGGAAAGCACAAAAAATTAAGAAGAAAATTCATGAGTTGTTGAATAAAGGGATCATTATCCCATCTTCCTCACCATGTGGTTCACCTATTTTCTTGGTGCCAAAGAACAATGGAACATGGCACATGTGTGTGCACTTTCATGTATTGAACAAAATTACAGTAAAGAACCATTATCCACTACCTAGAATAGATGACTTACTTGATCAATTGAAAGATGCAAAGTATTTTAATAAGCTGGACTTAAGAAGTGGCTACCATCAAATTAAAATAGCTGAAGGAGACATCTGAAAGACAACATTCAACACAAAAAAATGTATGTTTGAATGTCTAGTTCTGTCATTTGGTTTATGTAATTCTCATGCTAAATTCATGCGTGTGAGGAATGATGTATTGAGGTCATTTCTTGATGCGTTTGTCATAGTCTACTTATAGTACATCTTAATTTTCATTAAATCTCGTGATGAATATGTCATACATGTAAGAAAAGTACTTGATGTCTTGAAAAATGAACAGTTGTATCCTAAGATGTCAAAGTGCAAATTTAGAAAAACTTGTTTAGTTTACTTGGGTCATATTGTTGGAGGAGGTCAGCTGAAAATAGATCCATTCAAGATTGAAGTCATTGTGAATTGTCCAAGGCCCAAGACATTTACTGAGGAAATAATTTTTTTTGGAGCAACCCAATATTGCAGGAAATTCATTGCTAATTTCCCTCTTATAGCTACTCCTTTGCATGCGTTGACAAGTGTGAAAAAGGTTTCTCAGTGGGGAGGAAAACAGAAAAAGGCCTTTAATGCATTGAAGGAAAAGATCAGTAAAACTCTAGTACTTACAATTGCAGACTTGAGACAGTCATTTGAGATTCAAACTAATCCTTGTGACTATGCTATGGGTGCAGTCCAGTGTAACATAGTAAGGCTATATGGTTTAATTCAAAAACTTTTAATGGTGCATTGATTAACTATCCGACATATGAAAAGGAATTGTACGTATTGGTGCAAAGTGTGAAAAAATGGAAAAACTACTTGGTGGCTAAGGAAACAATAATTCACACTGATCATCAACCATTGCAATGCTTCCAATCTCAATCAAAGTTGTAGCAATCAAAGAACTTTAGATGGATGGGTTTTCTTCAACAATTCCACTTGGTAATTAGATATAAGAAAGGTATCTACAATAAAGTTGTTGATATGCTTTCTAGACCTATCATTAGTGCAACTACATTACTCAAGCATAATTTTGTTTTACATTAACGTTATATTGAGAAATATACATTAGATAATGACTTTCAAAATGTTTATGCAATGTTGAGTCAAGGTAACAAAGTAGAGGAATTGGATTATCATTTGCATGACAACTTGTTGTACCATCTTGGCAAGCTTTGTATTTCACAAGGAGAAAGAGTTAGCATCATAAGAGAGGCACATACTTCTCTTATTGCTAGTGATTTCGGTGTAAGTAAGATAGTGTCACATCTATAGAGGTATTTTTATTAGCCTTGTATGCTTGAAAGTGTGTCTCATTTTATTAAAGGATGTTCATTATGTGCGATCAGTAAGCCTAGAAATAGTAAGTTAGGATTGCAGACACCACTTCTGGTTCCTTCATGACCATGGGAGAGTGTTTCTATGGATTTCGTAGGAGGTATTCCATTGTCAAAAAGAGGCCATGATTATTTGTATGTAGTTGTGCATAGGTTCAGAAAAATGTGTATTTTAATGCCATGTAAAAAGAAAGTTACAACTGAACAATTTTCTTAGTTATTCTTTCAAAATGTTTGGGTGCATCTTGGATTTCTCACATCCATTGTTACTAATCGAGATTCTCGCTTTGTTCAAAATTTTTGGTCAATCTTGTGGGGATTCATGGACACCAAATTGAAAAAGAGTAATCTTTTCATCCACAAATCGATGGTCAAACAAAATTGTTGAATAGAACAATGATACATCTTCTTCATGGGTATTATAGTAAGCATCTTAAGTTGTGCGATGAACATTTGTACTATATTCAACATGCTTACAACCGAGTCAAGCACTCTTCAACTCAAACTTAGAAATTTGAGGCATGCTTGGGATACCTGCCTAAATCTCCTTTGGATTTTATTTTTGGCAAATATGTTTCTATTGAAGGTCATAGCAACATAGACAAAGCAAGAAAGTTCATTGAACAAATCGAGTTAGTACACCAAAAGGTTCAAGAGCAACTTGAGAAAAGCCAAGGCAAGTAGAAAGCAAGACATGAAAAGCATCGTCAAGATCACAAGTTCCAAGTTGGTGATGAAGTTTGGCTTCACATAAACAAATAGAGGCTTTAAGGAGAAGGTAAAAAGATAAAACCAATTAGACATGGTCCATTCATAATCTTGGAAAGATTGGTAACAAAGCCTTGAGGTTGGATTTACCTTCATATATGAAATTTATGTTGTTGTTAGTGTTGAGAATTTAAGGTTGTATGAACCTTCTTTGATTGAATATCAAAGAGAAAATATTCAAATTCCTTCTATTGAAGACTTTTCTTCAGAATTCCTTGATGAGCTTTAGCAAGACACTATACTTGATAGGAGAACAAGGATATAAAAAAGGGGAAGTGTTTATTATCTTAGAGTTCGACTCAAGGGTACAAATCCTTCAAAATCCAAACGGATAGAGATTGGAAAGGTGAGGGAACTGAACCCTCACATGTTGGACAACTGAAAGTGATATTTTTGAGTCCAAAAGGCTTCTAGCCGGGAGGAGTGATTAGGTCTCAAAATAAGGCTCAAAAATAAAAGTTGTTAGAATGGTTTGGAACTTGAATGACCACATAGTGCTCCTCATCCTGAATCTAGCTAAAATCATTTCATGTGAAACAAATACCATATGGATTTAGAAATGCATTCTATTCACTTAGGAAAACAGGTAAATATTTTGGAAAAAAGGAGATAGCCTAGTCAGCAGTGTGTACTGTTGAGTAGGCTACCTAGTTGGCGTTGAATATGCAACTATTGTGGCACTGTAATCTCAACAACAAATGGTTGAGTTCTATGTGGCATGTTTCTACAAGCAGGAGTTGGCAGGATGATATTGGTTGAGGGATATATAGGTGGACCAATCAAAGGGTGATGTGTGGCAAACCCAGAGGCCGCCACGTGCCCTCTTGAAGGTCGAATAGACTTTTATGTGGGGAGGCTAGGGTTGAACCCACAACTTCACCCACGGAAACACCAAGCTTTACCGCCACACCCATAGGTTGGTTCTTAACTTACATATCACAAGAAGGTGGGTGTTAAAGAATGGGCCCCAAAATAAGTCAGGGTTGCGATGATCACAATCACATATCACAGAAGGGAGGTGTTATCGAATCGATCTTGATAGGATTAGGTTACGATTGCGATATCGCAATCCTATATGACACAATTAAAAGTTTTGTTATATGTTTTCACCTCGCTCTGCTAAGTGCGATATATTCCGGATGCTCGGGTTCACCACTTATCACAATTACAAATTGCCCACACTTCATTCACAAACCATAAGACCTGCTGGTTCCCACTTATTTTGATTTGTGATGGGTCTCTCAATGTTGATAGTTTATGGCCAGAACCGTCACCTTAACCATCAAACCTAACCACCTCGCATAAGACCACTCGGCCTTAACCGTGAGATAGATGGGTTCATTGGAGGGGAAGTTGGCTGGACCACCAATTTCGGTGGAACTACTAAAATTTACTCCAGATAATGAATTTAACTAGTAGCTAGCTAGATTTGGAGGAGAAAATTAAGGAAAGAGTGGTGTAAATCATAAACAAGGCAGTTTTTGACCAAATCAAGGGAAACAAGAGGCTCAGGTACCATTTTTAAGTATTCTAGAATCATTAGAGCAGGTTTTAGAAGCGTTTTAACACTATAAAGACATATTTTTACAGTTTTGATTATAATAGAGAGACCCTAGTCATTAGAAGCTAGACCAGGGAGACATAGCCCATGACGGCTAAACTCCTTTTTTATGTTCCTGTTGTAAGGTTTTTTTGATCATGTTATGTACATGTTTATGCTATTCTTTAGTCTCTTATTTCTATTAAATTGCTCATAAAATTAACATAAAAACACATCATTTCACTTGCAAAAATTCATGAATCTTTAAGCACAATGAAAGAATTTTGTTTCTAATATGAGGAGGATCTTAGCACCACAACTAATATTCTAAATTAGATCATCATTCAAGGGATTCCTAGGCCTAAAGCTTTAATCTATACAATGAGGATTTACTATGTATCCCACCATATATTGGTCAAGGGATTCCTAGGCCTAAACAATAAACATGCACTACTAGGCTTTACCACAATCTCACCTGGGGCATTTTCTTCTCTCCAACCTTAGGGTTTATCGTGTATCCTGCTAGTTGCTAGTCAAGGGATTCCTAAGGCTTTGGGAGTTTTCCTGAGATCTCCCCACTCAATTTTGAAACCATTTGACAATACAACTCAACTAAATAAAAGAACCCCATCACATCATGGTTATCTGGAAATGACAAGGTGTTTGGCATGGAATCCCCCCACAACAATTTTTGGTGCTCAAACCCCAAGTTTTGGTCAAAAATAGTGTAGAACTCTGCGAATTGCGGGTGCAGAGCGCGAAGTGTACAATTGAGTCATAGGATTGTCTGCCCTAAGAATTGTATTGTAAATTAGTGTAAAGTTAGCCTACCCATGGTCCACGGACCACGGGGTTTTATAAATAGATCAAGGCTCTAAGTTGTAAAGTGAGTTGATGATAGGAAGAGTAGCAAAGAAATGGTCCGAGATTAGAGTAGAAGGCTAAGTGTCTTGGGTTGTAGTAGTACAAAGAGGCTCTGTAGCTGAGTGCGTAGAGGCCTAGTAGAGTTCGTAGTTGAGTGCGTGGACCCCTGCAGTTGAGTGCACAGGGTGGAGTCGAATCTCTAATTGGGACAGAAAGCTATTAAAGAGAAGTTGATTCCTAATTCTGTGTAATTGTTGTGCTTATCATATTTATCTTTATGTTCATTTATGTATCGAGCGCATTGATATAAATGTTGGATATGTTTTAATATTACACACATAAGCTGAGTAATCGGTTAATAAGTGAGGAACTCAGGTATTATATAGGTTGTGCCCTAAGCAGGGCTGCACAGAAGCCGCATCAGAGGTTGCGAAAGGATCACAAGTGCACGCAACGAAAGGTTAGACCACGGACCTCCAGAAGCCCATCAAACATCCCAAGGGTGTGGAAACTTGGTTCTACCACCCTACCATACTACTTCGGGTGAGACCACAATCTGCGCTTTGCGAATTGTTGCCAAAAGGGCCAGTAGTATCGATATTGCTTGGCTAAATAACCTTTGGACCTCGGTCAAGCCCCACTAATCCAACAAATCGTTCCATTGCCAGGACTGAGATCTACATAAAGGATGTCTGGTGTCATAACACTGGAACCCTAAAAAGAAAGAAATTGAAGAGTGGTTGGACAAGAAGATTCATGACTTCGCGGTACAGGAAAATAGAAATTCGCGAGTATCCAAGGAGTAGTGGTTGGATCGCTATTTGTACACTAAAATCCACAAAATATTCTTTGCATATTTTCCATCTGAGTTGTATTAGTGGATCACAAAATTGTTAAACAACTAGGGAAGGTGTAGGCTGGACAAACCAATAGTGTGGACGTCGAAACTAGTGCACAGACAAGAAGCCTCAGACGAGGAGATAGCGTGAGCTGTGAACCACTGGCTCGACTTAATAATAGGAGGATTTATCACTGAATTCGTGGTAGACATGACCATCATCTACAACAAGGCAGAGTGACTTTTCCTCAAGGGACCACGAGGTAAGTATGTTAAATCTTTGAGCACTTGGATTAAGGGGCTACTGTGTGAAAAGTGGGTTATGCGAATAAATTAATGTTTGGGACTACCCAGAGAAGAAAGACCTACAGAAGAAAAGAGTTAGAAAACAATCCCTTAATTTCACCCTCATGGGAGAGCGAGGACGAGCTTGCAAAGGTTTCTCCGAAAACCGTGGTCAGTTTGATAAGGAAGTGAATTCCACATTTACCACCTCCACCCACACTACCACTCACTTCACCCCCCTCACCTCCATCTCCACCCACTCCACCTCCACCATCTCCATAGTTTAGTATGGTGAGTGTGATAAAACTACCAGTATTCAAAGGAGTAGGGAATGAAGATCCGGACCAATTCTGGTTCATAGTAAGAGCAGCATGGGAAGCACAGGGTGTCGTGGATGATAATACCAAAAAGTCTACATTGGTGAGCATGTTGCAAGATCACGCATTAATGTGGTATATCAAGCATACTAATGACCACCCAAACATAGGAATTATAGAGATCCAGAATGTGTTGACCAAGGAATTTAGTAGGCCAAAATCAGAGACGCAGTCAATCATCTAGTTTAAAGAGATCACGATGCTCCCGGGCGAGACCCCCTGGGATCTGGACCATATGCTAAAAAGTATGATCCGTGAATCCAATATGATGTTAATGGATGTGCATCATCGCACTTGGTTTTTGGCCTCACTTATGCCACACTAAAGGACGATGCTGTCACAACAAAAATTTTCCACCCAGGTCGAAGTGTTGGAGATGGCAATTAGGTTGCATGTTAGGTCCCTATAATACTAGTAATTTCCCCATTACTCTTCTAGTTGTATCCCTTATTAATATTGTTGTGCCCCTATTGTCCCCATATTTTTATTACTGTGCCCCATAGAATCCCTCTATTGTTATTTTTGTGGCTTTATATTATTATTGTTAGGTCGGCTGGGTTATATTGAGACTCATTAGACTCCTATATATAGAAAGGACGTTTTGTCATTTGAATCATCCAAGGATTGTTCACTTGTGTAATGTAAAGGAGGTTTCCCCCATGAAGAGGTTGAATTCTAAGGCATTGATCTCTCTTTTATATCTTTTTGTGAGCTGGTTTCATAACATTTGGTATCAGAGCTTCGGATTCTAGGGTTTCAATGCTCCAAATAGGTCATCATGGCATTTTCGCTATAACTTTTTTTTCTGCAAATGTTTCAAAAGAAAAAAAAAACCATTTGAGATGAAATCGAACTGAACCATGGGTCTGAATTTCAAAGCTTTGCGCACTATATTTGCGGAGATATGATCTGAGGAAGTTGGTCTTTTTGCAGACTCCTGAATTACATGCCAAACAGGTGACCTGGGGAAATTTGTCATAACTTTCTCTCCGAGCATCAAATTGAAATTTCTCAAGAAGATATAGAAAGAGGATGGATAGTAGTTTCTTTTATATATTTTTTAGATCCAAAGGTCAAAACAAGGACACATGGCACGTCATACAATTTCGCTCTTCTAAACTAGTTTATAATCAGGTCATTGCGGGAGATTTGGCATAACTCTTCCTTGGAGAATCAAATTCGGATCTGACTAGTGGCATTGGAAAGAGAAAAAAGAGGGCTACTACAAATCAAAATTTCAGAACTGCATGATTAGAAATTATAGAGATACATCAGAGGCAATATTGAGCTCCTACAAACTGAAAAAAGATGTGTAGATTTTTTTTAAATTTTTGCATAAGCTTGGTTTGAAAAATTATTTTTAAGGAATTCAAAGGGCATAGTAGAGAATTATTATTGGTAACTGATGCCCCAAGGAAGGAAAATGTAAACACCTAGTAAGCAACCCGAAAGCTCTAACATGACTCATGAAGAAGAGGAAGAAATGCTACATGATATATCAAAATTACAAGACCAAGTGCAACAAATTTCACTCTCACAAAAGCTAATAGAAGCTAAGATAAATGGTGTGGAATCTAAGATAAAGGGCGTGGAAGCTAATATTTATGATTTGAAGATAGATTTGAAAATAGATTTGACAAATTTTCTAGAAGAAATACTTAGTAATGGTGAAAGAGTAGTAAAGGAAACTCATGGTGCGGATAAAAGAAATGTTAATCATGATTTCATAGACTCTAATGTTGGATTGAAGACCCACCATATTCCAAAAAATGATATGAGGAAGTTTGATGTCAAGGATCCCGCAACATGGATATTACAGATGGAGCAATTTTTCGATCTCAATAATGTGCAAAACACACAAAAGGTACGTATTGCAACTTTATATTTGGAACCAAATCAGTTTGTATGGTATCAATGGCTTTGCTCTCGTAAACAAATTATCACTTGGGAAATTTTTACGGAAGAATGGGAAGCACATTATGAGGATACAAAAAGCAACACTTTTTTTAGCCAATTAATAAGTCTCAAACAAAAGGGTTCAATAATGGAGCACATTGAGGAGTTCCATAAATTGAACATAAGGGTAAAAAATGTTCCAGATGAGCATAGGATTGATGTGTTCATAGCGACTTTAAAGGAGAATATCCAACATGTTGTTCACTTTTGGGAACTGATTCCTTAGAGAAGGCATTCAGGTTAGCAAGAAAAATGGAAAGAAAAATTATGGCAACCAGGAAGCATACCAGTCACAACTATAAAGATGGAAGTGTTGTTACCCCTATCCTTCCACAACCTATAAGGTTGACACCACAACAATTGGAAAAAAAAGAAGCAAAAGGGCTTTGTTACAGTTGTGATAGCAAATACACTAAAGGTCATAAGTGTGCTGAGAAGAAATTATTCTACATAGATTGTGAAGAGGAAGAAGAAAAGGAGCAAGAAAGGTCAAAAGAAGAGGATATACTCCAGGACCAAAGCCTAGATGAAGAACAAATGAATCCGACCATATCTTGTAAATGCATTGGCGGGAAATTAACACTCTCAAACCATCAAGATAGAAGGACAACTCAAGAAGAAAAAGGTAATAGTGTTGATTGATTCAGGAAGTACTCACAATTTTATTCATTGTAAGGTAGCAAAAGAATTGAATTGCTTCTTATATCCAGCACCAGAGTGTCAAGTGATGGTTGCAAAATGGAGGAACAATAAATTGCTCTGGAAAGTGCCATAATATCAAGCTATCCATGGGAGAATATGTATTGACTAGCTCAATGCTTTCCGTTCCAATGGGAGGTGCTGATGTTGTACTAGGAGTCCAATGGCTACAATCCTTGGGTACAATAGCTTTTAATTTTCAAGAACTTATCATAAAAAAATTTGCAGAAAGAAAGGAAGTTGAATTAAGGGGTATTGCAGGGAAACCGAGAAATATAATCAGCTCTAACGTTATAACAAAGCTTCTAACAAAGGAACAAAGAGGTGTAATTGCACAATTATGTTCACTAGATGTTTCCACATTGGAATCGTGAATTTCTCCAAATCTCCAAAAAGTCTTGGACAATCATTCCAAGGTATTTGAGACTCCCAAAGGTCTCCCACCTATTCGTGATCATGATCATGCTATTCATCTCATTCCAGGAAGTGTTCCTCCAAACTTTAGGCTGTACAGATATCTCTATGCCAAAAAGAGTGAAATTGAATGTATGGTTGCAAAAATTTTAGAGGCTGGTATAATTCAACCTAGTCATAGTTCTTTCTCTGCTCGAGTAGTATTGTTGAACAAGAAGGATGCATCATGGCGCATGTGTCAGGATTATAGGGAGCTCAAAAAGATCACTAGTAAAGATAAGTTTCCCATTCCTGTCATTGATGAATTACTGGATAAATTTCATGGATCAATTTACTTCACCAAGTTGGATCTTCGTTCACGATATCATCAAATCAAAATGAAGACTAAAGACATTCCAAAAACAACGTTTAAAACTCATGAGGGTCATTATAAATTTTTGGTCATGCCTTTTGGCCTTACTAATGCACCTTCTACATTTCAAGGATTGGTTAATTCCATTTTCAAACCCTCCCTTAGAAAATTTGTGTTAGTATTTTTTGATGATATACTAATCTACAATAAGTCTTGGAAGGATCATGTTGAACATGTTAATAGGGTGCTACAACTATTGGAGGAGAAACAACTATATGCAAAAAGATCCAAATGTTTCTTTGGAGTACAAGAGGTGGAATATCTGGGTCATATTGTATGTCATGAAGGAATTAAGGTAGAACCTAGCAAAATTAAAGCCATTAAGGAATGGAAAATCCCCACATCCATAAAGCATCTACAAGGATTTCTCGGGTTGACAGGGTATTGTTGCAAGTTTGTTAATAATTATGGGAGAATAGTATCACCTCTAACAACATTATTGAAGAAAGATGCATTTTCTTGGACTCTAGAAGCAACAAAGGCCTTCGAACATCTTAAAGAGGCAATGTGCCAAGCACCTATCTTAGTTACACCGGACTTCACAAAAACCTTTATTGTGGAATGTGATGCTTCAGGAAATGGAATTGGTGTTGTTTTAATGCAAGATGAAAGACCCATTGCTTTTGAAAGTCGTCCAATCAAGGGAAAGTTTTTACACAAAGCTATTTATGAGAAGGAATGTTGGCAATACTACATGCACTTAAGAAATGGCAACCCTACCTAATGGGAAGACACTTCAAGGTAAAAATGGATCATGATAGCCTTAAATACTTTTTAGAACAAAGATT